>JAUYWG010000040.1:954203-968110 GCA_034779775.1 Enteromius afrohamiltoni | reverse complement strand
TTTCACGTGGTCTTTAACACCACTCAGAGACATCGAGAAGGACAAAGCCATGTTGTAGAAACCCGCCTGATAAGACGTGCCCCAGTTTACCTCTAGAATTATATTAAGACATCAGTTAGAGTATTCACATATCACACTAATGCAATAGACATATTTCTTTAATCTCTGCTAAACGTATACTGAAATATAACTTAAAAAATTTCACTAAGGTTCCTGCAGCATCATTTACTCACGTGGTTTTTTATAGGTGACGTAGCCTAAGAGGCAGAGCACAATAGCAAATGTGACAAGAGCAGCCCACCATGTGAACAAAAACATGAGGACGAAAGACAAGGCTGCAGCAAACAGAGACGTCCATGGAGAAAAGTAATGATACTGTGGCCGCCAGCCTATGAGACACAACAAATTTAAATCCATTTATTAATGTTTGTTTATTACATATTTGCCTATTTATCCGGTTTGCTGTTAACATTGTGCAAAACTGATGAGGATGAGGATGATGATAATCAGGTTCTCACCAGGTG
Organism: Enteromius afrohamiltoni; assembly: GCA_034779775.1. Lineage (NCBI taxonomy): Eukaryota > Metazoa > Chordata > Actinopteri > Cypriniformes > Cyprinidae > Enteromius > Enteromius afrohamiltoni. Next base: position 967,586 of record JAUYWG010000040.1, on the reverse strand, counting down.
ATTGAGTGATCGATGCATGGAAAGTGCTAAAGTTGATGAGACCGTAAGAGCAGAGGAAGAAGTTGGAGATCAGAGGAGCGATTGTGTTCAGGTCACCTGAAAACATCAACATGACACCAAACTTTAAGAATCTGCAGAGAGAGACACCTCAGTGACTGATCTGGAGGAGATCCAGGACTCACCGATGAGGATGAAAGCCAGAGCGATGGTGAACATGAGCATGTAGCCTCGCAGAGGCTCGTTGTTTTTCCCGTAACCTTTTCCGAAGAAGCCGATGTAGGGGTAGATGTTATCCTTACACAAACACTGTGAGGAAAAGAAAAAAAAAACATTTTACACTCATATCTTGGATAAAAAAAATCCTCAGAACAGCCACACCATCTACCTGGAAGATTTTAGGAGCAGACACCAAGAAACCTAGCGCTGAGGACAAAGTGGCGGCAAATATCCCTATGGTGATCAGATGCCCAGATCCTGAAACTATAGCAAGAATCTGGAGAAAAATAGCCATAACATCTGTTATCCATCTTCCAAAAGTTAAAATACATTTTTACTGGGTGCTTTACTGGGTTAGTAAAGCACATCGCTAGCAATGCCATGGGTAGCTAATTATGTTAAATGCATTGATGTAAATGTAACATCTACTCCACTTTCCAAAAAAAGTCAAAGCTCACCAAATGTGAAAATGGCCTCATGTGCTCACCTGGAAGTGGTTTGCCAGTCCAAAGTTACATGTGTGGTTCTGCTCACACTGGTCAAAATTCCAGCCTAAACTACAGCCCAAACCGCTGCAGTGGATCGAGGAATTGAGCGCTAAGCTATCGTTCAGTCTACCAGAAGCGTCTCTTACAACACTTGCAGCTGAGAGAAAAGAAAGTGTCTTAGTGAGTGGCTCATTAATTTGGCCGATGGTGTCAGAATAGTGCCCAATAATCAGCAGCTAATTATTCTCATTTGGTTATTATTTGCTATTTAACCAGTTTAACATTACTTAAATATTCTGGAAACCAAAAACATGCTAGCTGGATATAAATCAGCTCATTTTCTTTTCTTTTTTTTTTTTTTTTTCAGAAAATTCTAATTACATTTTTACTGTTAAGATATCAACAGCACTGGCCATAATAAATCATTAAATTGATCAATCAGTTTGGGCTGGCCACTAATGTGTAATCTCACCAACTGTGATGGAGATCAATAAATAGCTCACGGTGGTCCAGAATATGGCCAGAAGGGTCCCTTTGGGAATCCCACCCGATGGATCCTGGAATTACACAGACATATATGTTATTTCTGTGGCATGTGAAAGGCACATCAACTGAAGCAGAAAAAAACAGACAGATTACTTTGAGATCTCCACAGATGTTGACTCCAGACAGGATTCCTGTGGCAGAAGGGAAGAAGATGGAAAACATCCTGAAGAAAGATCCATCTTTGCCTCGGAAAGAAGGCAGCAGATTATCCACAAAAATCTCAGCTGGAGAATGAAAAAGCTGGTTAGGTTTAATAATTATGAAATTAAAAAGATAAAAAGAATTATGCAATTATGGCATACCAAATCTTAATTATTAAGATTAATTTGATTATGAGGGGGAAACTAAATTATTACACATTAGGTCAATTGTAATCTAATGCATAGTTACAAGATAAGAGCATTATGAGATATTTATTAGATAAAAAGGCAAAATTATGAAAAAAAGTAGAAATTATGACATACTAAGTCAATAGGATAAAAAGCTAAAATACTTTCAAAAATGTGAAAAAAAAAAAAAAAATTAAAAAATGTTAGAATTATGCAACATTTATTAAATTAGTGAAGACTGAGTCAGCTAAAATGTCAGTTATAAGTAAATTACCTAAAATATCATAATTAAGAAAGAAAATCCTGATATGCAAATTTAGAAATATTTTTGTGTAATAATTATGCAATTTTATTTTATAGTTCTGACAATGCCATCATTTTCCTTTATGTCATAATTATTATTTTAGCAAATTATGTCTTTTTTTTTTTTTTTTTCTTATTAAGGAACTAATATTTTGGTTTGTTGTAGCAGGAAACTAAAATCCAATCTGTAACTTAGAAACTGGAGTTTATTGGAGTTTATCAGGATCTGGAGTACTCACCACGGTAGCCGAAAAATCCCATAGCCTGCTTCTCAGTGGTGGGAGGAATGACCGTCCCCACAAAATAATTAACTAAGGAGAGCAAGAGTGCGATGAAGAATAGGATCTGAGCCTGTGGTGGGTGAAAACCGGGAAGAACAATGCCAGCAGTGCTGTCAAAAGGTGTTATTGGGAAATTACCAAAAACCAAAGCAGAGGAACATACCTTTGCCTCCCAAGCCATGCCAGCAAAGGTGATGCAGAGGAGGATGATGACAGTGATCGTCCCGATGATCCTTACATCATTGACATCATCCACCATCTGAGCACCATTGTCCTGAAAAGAGGGAAAACGATTGTGAGGGAGAGATTAACAACTGGTCTTTCTAAAAGAGACACCAATCAGTATCACCAAAAACATCTTTATGTTTCTTCATAGAAAGCTGAGTTAAATATTAAAAGTGATTTTATGTAAATTCCCACAACCTGACAATAAATACATTTGTTTGTGAGTGTGTCTCACTTTAAGAACATCTCTGACAGTCTCTGCGAAGCCCACAGTGTTGAGCGAACAGGCGAGGGCGTTGGCGAACGCAAAGAGCAAACCGATGGGTGCTCCGAGCTCTGGACCCAGACTCCGAGAGATCATGAAGTATGTGCCACCTGCAGGAAAGATGAAAACAAATAAACGCAATGCATTTCTTCAACAATTTTACTTCTCAGGTAAAAGTGGGAGATGGACAGCAAGACATGATTCCGATTAAAACCAAATAAAACATGCGTTGAACGATTCAATTGACTTACCAGAGTAGACCTTCCCGTTGGTGGAGATTGCAGACACTGAGGTCGCTGTGATTGTTGTGATGGTGACAGACATGAAGATAATGATGTAGGTCAGAACTGCAAGAACAAATGCAGAATTTAAGGGATTGCTATGTAAAAAGTCGGCAGATGTGGCTTCTGAGACAGGACAATACTGACTGTTTGCGTATGTACAAGGACGGAATTTAGGATATGGACTGAATTGACTCACTGATTCCAGCTTGAGATGTGATCCACGGCAGTCTCAGATACATAATGACTCCCCAGATGTTCAGCATACAGCGGATCTGAAAATGAAAACATAGAGCTAAGACTTTGATTAAAGAATTTGATGCATTGTATACATGTTATTGCACTTACACATTTTTTTTCTTAAAGTATTCTGAAGTAAATTACATCATATAAAAAATCATCATTGTATATTATTCTCACCATGACTCCTAGAACCCATCCGAAGCGAACAAGCTTTACTTTGGGCCGGCCGTCTTCCTCTGGTGGTGGGGGAAGATCATCAGGGTCCGGCTGTCGACAGGAACATCCAGAGAATCAACATCAAAATCATATATGTTGCCTTCATAACAGCTCAACAAATGGCCAGGTCTGGAGTTGTACTTACTGGCCTGCGTAGAACATCCAGTGACGGCCTGGTGCTTTTTATACGGCCCGACCAAGTGTCTTTGGCATAAAAGTCATATTTTGGCACAGGGTCCAGCGGATTGAAGAATGACATTTTTCTCATGTCCTTTTCTTTCCCATGATTAACATCCCCCATATCCACAGTGACTCCTTGAGACGACATGTTGTTATCCGTGTGCCGAAGACCTGGAATTAAGTTCCTGATTTGAGCAACATAGCTGGCCATGGTGGATTCTGTGGCACTTTTGCCCTCCCTGTGCTAATCCTTGTAAAGATCCACAGAAATCAAATGGGACAATCACAGTATATTCCAGCAGGCCGTGTGGACTTCCTCTGCTGTCAGGAAATGAATTGCATTTTCTTTTATACCGTAACTGAGCTTACTCACATACACCCACAAATACAAATATTAACTTAGACAAAAACATGTCTGGAGGTTATTTGTATTGTGTTCTCATGCTATCTTTGAAATCATGTTTGGAAATATCATTAAATTGGTTTCTCGTTGAGACTTTGTCTGCCAGCAGCTAAATTCTTACTCAGTCATGTAGAAAAGAACAAAAGAGATTAATATTAAACTAGTGTACAATCTAGCCAGCAAAGAAAAACTAATACTGGAGTTTGGACATCTGAAGATCAAATCTCCTTCACCCAAAGGCACATTCACTGACGAACTAATTACAGATCATGCTGAAGAGCTGACAGACTCTTAAGCTGTTGGGAAACTTGTCATAGACCTGGGATTTTTTCATGCTTTGAAGCAAGCTTAAAGTTTGTCCAGCTGTTATCAGAACACAGCGCAATATCTAATACCTGCTCACACACCTCAAAGCATCCAGGAAAGAAAAATGCATAAATGACAATGACAATGAAATAGATCATCTGACAATGACAGTGGAAAGATTTGTCTCAGATGTTCTTCCAGAAATTGTAGCAGAAGCAAAAAACACACCCAAATTGTTCATCAGTTGAGCTTTAAAACGAATGATTCGATGAGCCATTAATCACATATAATCAGTTTTAGAATGAGTACTTTTCCACATCTATCTATAAATTATTTTCCATACAGTGTTAATAAGAAACTTGCCTCTGAATTCCTTGATTGTTGTGATGTTGTTTATTAGACGGCATCAAAACAAAATCTTACTTCTCTAAACACAGCGTATTATAAACTTTACTGATTTACGTTTTTATACTTATCGTTGTATAATGTATTATTGTAACAGTTCTGCTGAAAATGCCAGCAAGACTCCATCTCAAGATGGCACTTTAGCTTCTCATGTAATTCATTGTGTGTTTGTCTCTGTTATCCATCCCATGACTCTTATTATGAACTTGTGTCTCCAGCCTCCTTGTCCATTGCCATGGTCATTTATCCATTCCTCCACCCCCTCGCCTTGTTTGTGTGTGTATAAAAGTCCCATCTGCATCTATTCGCTGTTCATTGTGTGGATATCCCCCCTTTGTAAGCGTTTCCTTGTTTCGTTGTTCTTGTACCCCAGTGGCAATTTTTGCACACAAGACAACATACTCACTGGCTTCAGTTTATATTGAAATGTATTCATTTTAAATACCCTTGTTATTTGCAACGATATGTTGAAAATTTTTCTTTAAATAATCAAGACCTTTTTGTTTGTTTTTTTTCCTCGTGTCAAAAACGCTACTGGTAAAAGAGCTTTCATGTTTAAAGGCACAATGGACTGGAATAATTTAACGGCTGATATTCAATATGGCATCATTTAAGATGTTTAAACAAGCAATCGTGTTTTACTTTGGATTGGACATGTTATTTTTGAAGATGTTATTGATTTTATATATGCATTTTTTATTATATATACTTTTTTGTGGTTTTGGATTCACTGATCTGCATATTTTGTATTATGTTTAGTTTCTTATTTGCTAGTTATTCTTTGATTGTTGTGGTGCTCTTTTTGAACACAATGTCATGTCAGACACATTCAGACCAGGGTTAAACTGGATTCAGGACAAAACGTGTGTTAACGAATGCCAAATTGGGGCAAGGTGTCACATATGTATTTTGTTGTAAATTTTATGCATTCAATATTTTATTTCTAAAACAACCGTTTGTTATGTTTTACAATTTGCAGTATTTTTTGTGAAACAATTATAGCATCCAAAAGCTGATTGATGAGGGCTAATTAGTGTAAACAGCCTTTAAAAACACTTTATTTCTGCCGCTTCAGTTTGTCACGCCGTCACTTTCACCTGATCCTGAATCAGCACCCACAGAAAGCACCCAATCACTTGTCACCCGATCACAATCACCAGATTATAAACACCTGCCCGTCATCAGCACCTGCACTACTTCAGATTGCTCAGCCAGAGGCTCGATGGCTGAGCTCAAGGTTAGATGCTCTTTCTAACCTCACTCTGCTACTTACCTGTTGCTCTACGGTGCTCCTTCTGCCTGGATCAGTTAAAGCTTGGGGATGGTGACTTTGAGGACTCGGATGAGGACTTTAAAGGACTGAGTATACTTGCCTGTTTCTTACCTGCCTGGTTTTGTTGCTTACTTGCAAAAAGACTTTAAATACTTACCAGCGGCTTACCTGTGTTGAACTCACCTTTTGTCTGCTCCTGCCACCTTCATCTTGAACCGCTGAAAGATAACTTTATGTTGTTCACAATAAACTCACTTGTTTGATTGAATTCATCTCGTCTGTACTTCCTGAGCGTGACAGAAGCTCAGCCCATAAACAAAGACGGAAAGGACATGGAGCAGGAAGAGGCGGCAGCGATCGCAGAGCCATACTCAACCTTTCTCCAAATCCTTCAAGAATTTAAAAGTTCGGCTTCAGCAACCACTGCCAGTCCCGTACCCCGGCCGCAATCCTTCTCGGGAGATCAGGGATCTTGCGAAGGGTTTTTGCTGCAATGCTCACTGTTTTTCGAGGCACATCCAAATAGATTTGTGACCGATCATAGTAAAATTGCTCTAATAATAACTCTCCTTTCAGGTAAAGCGCTACAATGGGCAGAAGCCCTGTGTAATTCGGAAAGCCCACATCTCACATTATTGTCACTGTTTTTACAGTGTTTTTACCCATGACAAGCTGCTGCAACTTCGCCAAGGTGATCTCCCCATCCATGAATATCTTCTTTGTTTCCGAACCCTTTCATTATCAAGTGGATGGAATGACAAAGCACTACTGGCAGTATTTCGACGAGGCCTCAATAGCAGTATTCGCCAGCAGATGGCCATCTATGATGATCAGGTGGGACTTGAAGCTTTCCAAAAAAGAGCAGCTACCATCTCCCAACACTTATCTGCCTGTGAACCAACTGTAACCCCCTCAGTACTGTCCAGAGACATTGCAGAACCCATGCAGACTGACTCTTATAAATTAACACCGCAGGAACGATCTAAAAGGATACGTGAGGGGCGGTGTCTCTATTGCGGTGCACCATCACACCGTATCACTAACTGCCCTGTAAAGCCACCTCGTGTGATGGTGAGTACTGGTCACTTCAATCAACGCACTATTCCCTTAATCATAAACACTCACCTTTTACCCGTGAAAGCCTTGGTAGACTCTGGTGCTGCTGGAAATTTTATCTCCTCCAGATGCGTTGATGCTTTTCAGATTCCCACGAGGAGGAATGATACACCCTATCGAATCATCACCATCCAAGGGAAGCCCCTGGATGCCCGACCCATTAATACCATCACGAAGGATCTCACTGTCCAAAACGGCTGTCTGCATCAAGAGACCATAAACTTCCTTGTGCTACCAGAGGCCTCTGTGGACATCCTCCTTGGAAGACCCTGGTTAATGAAACATAGTCCTACCACATGCTGGAAGACAGGTGAAGTGTTACAATGGAGCCCATATTGTTTTAATCACTGTTTTGTCCTCTCTCTCACAGTCACCTGTCATCCCCTGTCTGTCCACCTCAATTGAAAGCCCGAACACGAAGACCAAGATCTGTATTCCTCCAGAATTCTCGGACGTGTTTAGTCAGGAGGCTGCAACTCATCTGCTTCCACACCGCAGATGGGACTGCGCTATTGATCTGATTCCACAAGCTACCTTACCGAATGGAAAGATTTACCCTCTCTCTTTTCCTGAACAGGAAGCCATGGAGAATAATGTAACAGAGGCTTTAGCACAAGGTTTTATCCGTCCATCAACTTCGCCCGCAGCCTCAAGCTTTTTCTTCGTGTCCAAAAAGGACGGTGGACTCAGGCCCTGTATAGACTACCGATCACTAAACTCTCAAACCATAAAGTTTGCATACCCACTGCCCTTCATTCCCTCCACCCTAGAAGAGTTAAGAAAAGCTAAGGTTTTCAGTAAGTTGGACCTTAGAAGCGCGAATAACCTCATTCGTATTCGTAGTGGAGATGAATGGAAAACCGCTTTTGTCACCCCTATCAGCCACTACGAGTATTTGGTTATGCCGTATGGCCTGGCCAACTCACCCTCAATATTTCAAAACTTTATGAATGAGATTTTCCGGGATATGCTACACCAGTATGTAGTCATTTATATAGATGACATTCTGATATACTCCCCAGATCTACCAACCCATGTCTCTCATGTTCGGCAAGTCCTTCAACACCTTCGGGACCATCGACTGTACCTAAAAGGAGAGAAGTGTGAGTTCCACTTGACCCGTGTACATTTCCTGGGTTACAACATCACCCCAGAGAGAATAGAGATGGATCCTCAAAAGGTTGCTGCAGTGCGGGACTGGCCCGTATCTGCTACTGTGAAGGAGTTACAACGCTTCCTAGGATTTGCGAACTTTTATCGGTGCTTCATAAAGAACTATAGTCACTGATAAAGAACTTACCTCCTTGTTGAAAGGAGCAAAGAAAGCCATCACATGGACTCCCGCAGCACAGGAAGCTTTCACCCACCTGAAAACGGCATTCTGCACAGCACCCGTTCTTAGTCACCCTAATCCCGACCTTCCTTTTGTTGTAGAGGTGGATGCCGCTACCACAGGAGTAGGAGCCACCCTGTCACAATGGCATGGTCCTCCATCCATACTACATCCTTGTGCCTAAGTTATCGGCGGCTGAACAGAACTACGATGTGGGTAACCAAGAGCTACTAGCTATTAAACTAGCCCTCGAAGAATGGCGGCACTGGCTAGATGGAGCGCAACATTCGTTCACCGTTATCACTGACCACTAAAATCTCCAGTATCTGAGAGAAGCCCGTAGATGGGCCTTGTTTTTCAGCAGGTTTCATTTCAAAATTTCCTACACACCTGGATCCAAAAACACGAAAGCAGATGCCTTGTCATGGCTTTACCAGCCAGATCCCTCACCAGAAACTCCGGAAACCATTCTGCCACAAGAGGTTTTTCTTGCACCTGTACAATGGACAATTGACACCCGCATCCAACAAGCCATAAACGGTACGTCCCACAAATACTTTGTAAAGATCTGTTGGATTTCGTTCATGCTTCCCCAGGGTCTGGGCATCCAGGTGGTATACGCACCCTCTCTCTCCTGCGGAACCAGTACTGGTGGCAAAAGATGGTCCGTGATACACACCGATATGTCAAGGGATGCTCCATTTATGCTATGACTACTACACCTCATCATCTTCCCGAGGGTAAGCTGGTACCATTGCCAATCCCCGACCGTCCCTGGTCACACATAGCTATTGATTTCGCCACTGATTTGCCTGTTTCAGAGGGTTACACCACCATATTGGTGGTGGTCGATCGATTCTCAAAAGCCTGCAAACTCATACCCCTAACCGGTCTACCCACAGCCATGAACACAGCTCAACTTCTATTTTCCCATGTTTTCAGACAGTTCGGCATACCTGAGGATATCGTGTCCGATTGATATCTTTACCTCCCGTGTCTAGAGAGAATTCTTTCGGCTGCTGGGTGTGTCCGTCAGCTTATCCTTGGGGTACCATCCGCAGACGAACGGCCAAACGGAGAGAAAGATCCAGGAGATTTCCCGTTACCTCCGGTCTTACTGCCATAACCACCAGGACTCCTGGAGCCAGTATCTGCCGTGGGCAGAATATACCCAAAACTCCTTAAGGCAAGGTACCACCGGACCAACACCCTTCCAGTGTGTTTTAGGCTACCAACCTCCACTATTCCCGTGGAACGATGAGCCATCTTCCGTTCCAGCTGTGGATTTCTGGTCAGAAGACACACGAGGTGGGCTGATGCACGCCGTTCTCCTACCCCAGTCTACCAACCTGGAGATTTGGTATGGCTGTCCACTAAGGATATAAAGCTCCGTACACCTTGTCGTAAACTAAGCCCTAAATGCATTGGACCATTCCCTATACTCAGGCAGATCAATGAGGTCACCTACGAACTACAACTCCCACCACATTACAAAATAGCACCTACCTTCCATGTCTCACTTCTCAAACGTCACATTGATTCCATGTTTCCTCCATTGAATTCATCTTGTCTGTACTTCCTGAGCGTGACACAGTTAAAGAGAAAGAACCGTGTGCACGATGATGGTGGAGGATTAAAAAAGAAACTACAAGAAAATGACCTGGATTTTCCTGTTTGGTTGTTTTGGGGAGAAGCGCTTATGTTATTATGGGGTTTATTTTTCCTGAGAATGGGTTGGAGATGCATTCACTTTCAACTAAACTAAACTGGATGTACAGAATATGTATTTATTTATAAAAAATATTATAAAAAAAAAGAAAACATTTAGAAGGGGCAAATAGTGTACAAAACAAGCAGCAGAAATGAATAACAAAATTCAGAAAATTCGAAATGAACAAAGTTATGACCAGACTGTTTCTGTTTGAAAATAAATGAGTTCACTATTTTTATTTTTCTCATTCATAAGCAGATACAAAGCATATACTTGCAATTTATAACAATAACCTAATTATCAAATTTATGACAAAACGTAACATTTTCTAAATTAATGTTTTGATCAGTATCAGAAAGCAAGAACAGATAAACATGTAAAATTACAATTTTTTTTTCACTTGAACTCCTGAAAGCAGAAAAAGCACTTTTCTCCACCAGTTTCTAATGTATCTATATTCTGTCCTTCTGACCAAATCTGTTTGAACTCACAGATGCAAACATGTGAAATAAATATGAATTTGTAGTAATACAGTGATTGTTCAAGAGGATGAAGCAGCTCATTTCAGTACAACAGGTCCAGCATCTTAGCAGTGTAAGAAATGTCCAGTAAAAGATGTGTCATAGGTCAGGTTTACTGGCAGTAGAAGGTCATGGCGTTCTCCTGGTTTCCTCGTATGAGCAGGACGGGACAGTGGATGCCGTGGCTCAGAGCGTCCAGCCAGGCCATGTACAGAGAGCTAGGACAGGTGATATCAGGGACCGGAAGAGAACTGAAACACACACACATTAACTACCAGTCTGATTCGACACACTTGACTCAATTTAATATGATGATTTTAAAACCCTTTTGATCTAAAGGCTTCTGCTTAAATACTTGATGATGACGATGGTGATGATGATGATAATTAGTTATCGCACCTTTCAGAAATTTAGCGCAAAGGGCTTCAGAAGAAAGAAATCTTTTGCCATTGCTGCTTTTCTGATTTTTGTTTTATTAATTTCCTGGCATATTCTGTTTAGAGCTAGTTTCAGTTACTAATTAGTTGGTTAAGATGGCATTCTGCTTTTTGAGTGACCTAAGTGCTTGTTTTGGTTAAACAGGGTCTCAAAGGACTCTCAAAATATTTTGTGTACTGATACTTACACTACAACTAGAGCAGCGTGGATGGAGTTCTTCTTGATGATCTCGTTCAGTCGCAGCGTCCTCTCGATCTGAGCGTGAATACAGGATAATTTCAGTTAACTGATGGATCTTACTTGTGGTCAAACCTCACACACTAGCAAACACGCACCTTTGGATGTATGGCCTCCAGGTCTTTGTCGGACACTTTCCATGGACTCAGTCTCTTGAGTTCCTGTGTGTCTCCTCTGGCCTGTTCCTCACTCAGCCTGAAGAGGGCAATGGTTTCCTCGTACCGCTGCACACTAAAACAACAGAGAGGAAGAAAACCATAAAAGTTACCAAAAAAACGGAGTGTTTTTGTATGCGTGTTTATGAGCACTTTCTTTTGCAAGTTTCTTACTTTTTAGCTAGAGGAGCTTTATCCACATCTGTTATTATAACCACGTCCTCGATCTCCAGCCGGAATCTCTTTAACAGCATCTTCATGCTGAAATGAGAAATACATTGGCTTAAAAATATAGTTACAAAAATTATCCGTGTTACAAAAATAAAAATAAATCCCTGCCAATAATTAAAATGTAGTTAATTAAATAGTTACAATGGGAACTGTATTTGGTTTTAACAGAAAATATAAAGGTATCTACTTTTATGTCAAGGAAAGGAAAAGTAAAGGAAGTGACAAGTGGCCAGGTATGGTTTCCCATACGAGGAATTTAACTCATCCAAATGCGCACACACACACACACACACACAACTTTTCAGTTAAAGGCATTTCATTACTGAATTCAGACTTCACTGTCCAGCTCAGTTCAGTTTAAGTAGTGTCTGTGTTATATTCTATTGGTGAGATGTTAAATCTTATTGGGAAAATACCCAAAACAAACTACAAAAGAAATGTTGTAATTGTTTTACTGGAAAAACCTATTTGTTCATATTGGTCTTTTTAATGGAAACCATTTGAATTTCTGTGGTGTTTCTATTGGGTTTTATTATCTGTTGTTGTTGTTTTAGCAGGGATGATAATGAGCTCACTCTTTTTGGTCTTCCTTCATGGTCTCCGGGTCACCTAAGATATACACTCTTAGTTTGCTCTTTTTCCAGCGGTTTCTTCTGGTCAACAAATACGGCACCAAAAGAGTCAGACCTGAAAGAGAGCAATGATGCTTCACAGTGAGAAATTTTAGAAATATTAAAATGAGTGCCAGTTCAGAGTGAACCAGCAAAGTGCTTCCTCAAGGAGTTTAAGTATGATTCTGACCTCCATCATCAGAGATCCAGTAGATGTCGATGTTCTTCCTGCCCTGTTTGGTCTGAAACACAGATCTGACCTGCTCATTTGAGTCATCATCAGAAACATCTGGATGGGGAGTCAAAGAGGTTTCAGACAAGGAAGGTCAGCAGTCACATCAATAACTGAGGCTTTATTGTCTTTGTACTGCATGCTCGACTATGCCAACTTTAAAAGTATTCTTTTAATTAGTTTATATTATTGCATTCCTGTTTCGAGTGTGACACATACAGTGTTTACATTCAGGGTTTTTAATTTGGTATCCCAAAATCAGTGTGAGATAATATTATGTCATACCTGCTTCACGAGCAGTGTCAATGGAGTAAAAGTGCACAGTAAATAAGAAGTACTTCAGATGTACATTTCACCTGAATGATTGTTGGTTTCATCCTTCTCATACTGGATTTCATCTGCGTCAAATGCCGGATTGTCAATTGCGAATGCTCCATCTTCAACCAAAACAAACCCACATCAGGCTTGATTTAATCACTCTATACCTTACTGTAAATCCATTTTCTTGGTATCATACAATATTAAACACACACCTGCACTATGCAAATCATCATTTACATTCAATCCATCCATCATTCTCAGAATTGCAATGCCATAGTTGGAGTCGAATGCGTTGCTGTACAAAAATCATTATACAAGATTGAATTACAACATATATATATATATATATATATATATATATATATATATATCACTTTCAATTATACGCAATAGAGCCCTTTCTGATTCCAATTCATATATGTGAACAAAATTCGCTCACATGACGGTGTTGACGTAGTCCTGTAAGCTCTCCGGGTTACATTCCTGCCAGTTCATCTTGTATCCCAAAACCAGAGTG
>JAUYWG010000040.1:892131-944219 GCA_034779775.1 Enteromius afrohamiltoni | reverse complement strand
CAGTGTGTATACACTGTAGTGCTGGTAAGGATTGCATACAACTTCATGTCTTAAATGGGCGAACTAACCCTTTAATGTAGTTCAGCATTTAACATAAAAAAAAACAACAACGACAACTAGAGATGTTAATAAGATCAAACAGATTGTTGTTGCTTTCTCACCATGACTCCCAGAACCCATCCGAAGCGAACAAGCTTGACTTTGGGCCGTCCGTCTTCCTCTGGTGGTGGGGGAAGATCATCAGAGTCCGGCTGTCGACAGGAACATCCACAGAATCAAACATCAAAATCAAAAGTGTTGCCATATAAACTTTCTTTGTGTGCAATACTTAATTAAACACATTTATGTAAAGTACTTGACTTCTTTCAAATGGCCACGTCTGGAGTTTTACTTACTGGTCTGCGCAGAACATCCAATGACGGTCTGGTTCTTTTTATACGTCCTGCCCAAGTGTCTTTGGCATAAAAGTCATATTTTGGCACAGGGTCCAGCGGATTGAAGAATGACGTTTTTCTCATGTCCTTCTCCTTCTCATTACCAACCTCCCCCATATCCACAGTAACATCTCCTTGAGGAGGGCCATTATTGTCCGGTCGCCGCAGACCCGGGATTAGGTTTCTGATGCGTTCGATAAATTTGGACATTGTGTATTTTCTAGGACTTTAAACCTTTCCTGCTTTAGTCTAAGTGGAGAACATGTACCACATCCATGGAACACAGGCCTTCTTCTGCTATCAGACAATGAGTTGCGTTTTTTTTTTTATACTTTAACTGAGCCTACTCACACACACACACACACACCCATAATTAGACGTACACAAACATCATTGCAGAAACATGACTGGCAGTTCTTTGTATTGTGTCCTCTTGCTGTCTTCTTCAGAAATATCAACAGACTGGTTTCTCAACACGTCACATCTGTCAAATAGAGAGTTTGTCTTCCAAAAGTTTAACTTCACTTTGTTAACTTCAAAGTGAACATCATAAACTAAAGGATTACAGATTACTATTACTAGTTTTAAAAAAAAAACCTTATACCTTAAACCTTCATATGACTGACTTGGATAGCTGGATAAGCCTGGAAACACATTGTGAATCTGTGATTTATTTATTTTATTTTATTATTTAAAAAAAACATAATAATACATTCTTTTTAGTGCATTAATTGAATATATGAATATTGAATATGAAAAAAAAGGAAAAAAAAAAATATATATATATATATATATATATTAAAAGTAAAATGACAGACTTTTGCTTAGTTGTTCAACTTTGTCTAAACATGACCCAAATGTGTCAATGATTGCCATCTGGCAAGACAGGGGTCTTCAACATTTTCCAGGTCAAGGATGCAAATACGTGTCAAACAAAGCTACTGTTAAGAGAGAGCGAGAAGGACTGTTGATACTGGATATCAACAAAGGAATCAATGTCACAGAAAGTCTTTAGGGAGCGGCTGGCGAGCACATTGCCAGGCAACGCCATGAGGTACAAACTTCTCAGCCTGTTCGGGTTGACCAGAGGTGAGTGTCCAGTGAGAGAAGAGCGGTCGAGGTCAGGTAACAGGCAGACTGAGCAAACACAGGAAACACTAAGCAGATGACTTGCACACAAATAGACAGGACAATTTTAACTGGACTAGACTTTACTTTACTTTAACTAGCAACTGAACTGCGTTCTGATTCGCAAAGTTTTGGTGACAAAGCCTAGAATCAAACAGGTAGAAAAAGAGACGGTAATTTCATAATAACCATATTATGATAATGAAAATTCATGTTAATCAAAGATTCTCCAAGGACCACAGCTGGAGAAGAGATAAGTTGAATCTTGGTGCCAGATGAAATTTACTGCTGTACCCTTAATGTGTTGGGCCTATTTTTCAGCCAGAAGTCCTGGACATTTTGCATGGCATCATGGGTTTAATTATATACCAACACATACATTTTTTAAAACTAACTGTTCATGTTAGAAATGTTATAGTAGGCTGCGGCTGGATCTTCCAAAATAACAATTATCAACTAACATCCATCACTGAGAACAAAACCAAGCTTCTGCTGGCTATTCCCGTCTTCTCACCTAAACCCTGTAGAAAATGAGTGAGGTGAACTGAAGAGAAGCACCAACATCTAAAGGGTCTGGAGTGATTCTGGGTGAAAAAATGGTCTCTGATGTCTTGTATGAAATGGCGTTTTCTTAAGAAACACATGTGAGACTGAGAGTAACCTCTCACGTTTAGACTTCTCAGACCAAAAAGTCTCAGTCTCAATTGTAATGTCACTGCCTAAGAAAAACAATTGCAATATTCAACATGTTAACTAGATCTTGACTATTTTCTTAACTGAGAACTGAAGGGAGATTTTACAATGCTTTCTAACACTTTCCTCTATAAAACATATAGACGTTTTAATAGCACTATATATAGAAAAGTAACTGTAGACCAATAAAAAAACAGTTCATCATGACAACACATGAAACTTTAACACTGAGATAATGTGAGAAAACTTCCATAGTGTTCCCATTTTTCCCAGTTCCCAGTTTCCCATTGTTTTGATGTAAGAGGCAGTGATTCAAACCAGCAGTACCAGCATTTGCACGTTGTCTGATATCTGCTACTTTAGATTTCCCATTCATTTGTTGTGAATGGCAACATTAAATGTTTTGTTGACATGTAGGTTTTCTTTGAGAATGTGAACCTGCTTTATCATGATTGTTTCAGCTATCTATACGGCAGTATTTAGTAAACACACCCACATGTTCATCGAACCAATCAGATGATGGCATGCAGGTCATGTTTACTGGAACCATCATGCTTTTCATGAGGGCAAAATATTGATGCCCAAAGGATATGTAATTTATAGAGTGGACAGCGGCCAATCAGCGGCCAATCAGTTCCATTCCTAGAATTTAGATTTCACAGAGCACTTGAGTCAACAATCAGAACGAGCCGAGAGAACACTATAAACCTTTTCCACGGTTCATACAAGTTTCAAGGAACCATGTGCCATAAAAAGTTCATAAAAAGGTATTTGTTTCATGAACAGTAAAAGTTTTTACTGTTACCTTTATTTTTCATCATTTACTGGAACACATAGACTATTTGGGTGGGCTTGTCAAATTTATATACTCAGAACTATTGTGTAAGTGACCTTGGTTTAAAGTGTCTTCTCTATTAACAAGTACAAAGAAAAGTACAACCAATAAATCATGTGCTGCATGTACAGAAACTATGTAACATAAATGAGTTCACTGACTCGTTTTTGTTACACAGACTCATCTTACACCTGTCTTACACCTTTTGTAAATAAAATACTGAAGTTTAGTAGATTACTTGTTGGGTATTAATATTGGACACTATTAACAAGCATGCAGACAGTTGTGCAAACACAGTTAATGCTTATCATCATCCTATTGGTACAAATAAGCTATAACTATCAGGGTGATTTTTCTTAATTTTATGATCATTTTTATGCTACATGAATAAATACAATGATTTTTCACTTATTCATAGGGTGTACATACTGTACTGTCAAACAGCTGCTGACTTCGGTCAAATGTCTATTTTTGTTTGATTTGTTGTATTTTTCAATATCATGTTCTTCTTAAATTTAACCCCAAACAGAAACACTGTGACTAATAAGAATCAGTTTTCTAAAAAGTACACGTCAACTTTGCAGTGAACAGAGGAAAAATCTTTATTAACATCTCCCTGCTCAGTTGCTGGTTGTTTTTTTAGAAGGATAAACAAACACTATTCAGTACCTGAAGTTGGGTTCTGAGCAATACTTAATTTAGCCAAATCTCTTTTATTTTCACATTATCATTATCCTGTGTAATAACATCCTTATTTATTACTAAAAAAATGCTTGAATGATTATACATGCAGTTTTATTAACTTGATTGCATAGAAAAGGTACTTATAATAACATCATTAACTTTAACATGAAGCTTGTGCATGTTACTTGATTTGTCAGTAAATATCTCTCATTGCTTTAAGTTTCATATCTCTTTCATAGTCACAAGAAGCCCAAGAACTGCTCTTTATTTCTGTAAAATGTGATATATATTATCACGCTGCACAAGAGAACAGCACAAGCTTACAGTCCCTGCTTTCATTTGAGAATGTGTGGTAGGAACTGTTGCTGCAACACCCTCTGCCATAGCTTGAGATAATGTCAGACAGACATAATTCTGACCAATTTTTCTAATCAATCGAAAAAAATAACAATTTCTTTGAATTATGGGATTTTGGAAGGAAGTTCAGAAGGAAGTACCAATCCCTGTACCAATCTGAACCCAGAGCAGCAGTTTGTGATCTCTCTGTTAAGGCTGCAGTACTGGAAATGATATCTACTGACCCACAACCTATAATTAGCATGTTGTTGACTTCAGGGAAATACAGAGTACAGGAGCGCCAACAAGAGTTAGGGCTGTAAACATAGATCGCCAATAAGAAGTATTGCTAAAACAAGAGTAAAAACCAGGCAAGAACATCAGAACATCTGACACACACTTCTTCATGGAATTTACACTAAAATATTTGCCCATGGAATGGGAGGAACGCTGGAGAAGAGAGAAAGAGCGCAGAAAACAGATGATAGAAGAAGGAGGAGAGAAGTTTGAGGAAGAGAACAGGAAGCTGAAATGGATTGTATCCTACAATGACAGCCGGATAGGAATGAGAAAGGAGGCAGTGAAGGAGAATGAGGGTGATAATGTGGAAGAAGATGAACTGCAAAGGTACCATAGACAAAGCTACCCAAGGGAGATCTTCCAGATTCTGGAGGAGATGAAGATGGAGAACATCTTCACAGACCTGATCCTGAGCACCGAGGATGGAACGAGCCTACACATTCACTCGCTTGTCATGGCTACGGTGAGCTCCATCCTCCAGCAAATGCTTCAGAAAAGGGATGGAGAAGAGAAGGAGATCTCGTTGAAATTGGGTCCAGATGTTAGTGGTTCTGGTTTGGCTGCAGTGGTGGAGTTTGCCTACACTGGTGTCATCACCAGTCTGAACAAAGATAACATGATGCAGATTCAGACTGCAGCTGTTAGTCTGGGCGCTCCAAGGGTCCTGGAGATCTTGAAAGTGGAGGTAGATGGAGGTAACAAGGAAGAAAAACTAAGAAAGGTCTCAGCTGAAGAGCAAATGAAGGTCAGCATGCAGTCCATGCAGGAATTATGGGTCAAAAGAGTGGGATGTGATGTAGAGCTTGTCGCAGAAGGAGTTGTTTTCTGTGGTAAGGCACCCAGAGACACTGTCTGTAATGAATAGATAACCCACATAAAAGATGCAGTTTGCACAAGAATGAGTGATGCCATGCAACTCATGAAGAACTCATTCCATCCATTATTGCAATCAGAATTTTTGGTATATCTGAAATTTGAAGAATTTGGCCAAGACAACAACAGTTCCAAAGGAGATAGAACCCTCAGACATTTTAATTCCATTTGATTGCATCCATGTCCATTATTTACCTTTTTAATGCTTTGAATATGAATTCTTTGAAAAGTCCCTCCATTTTGTCAGTTGCTAGGCTTGACTTTTATCAAGATTTATTGGGGCAGTCATGGCCTAATGGGTAGAGCATTGGGTTTGTGACCCAAAGTCTCAGATCCCACAGGGATTGTGGGTGGGGGAAGTGAATAACCAGGGTCTCACTTCAGTACCCTGTGAGACCCTTGAGCAAGGCATTGCTCCCTGGGATTAGGGTTTTCTAAACTGCTGATCTCAAGCTGCAGAGAAAGACAACTATACTTTAAGTAAATAAATTAACAGTTTCAATACTGTTCTTAAACTATGCTGACTCCATTATTTTCCTCATATAGCTCACAAGGTACTCCTGGCGGCCAGCAGCGACTACTTCAGAGGCATGTTTACCAGCGGTATGAAGGAAAGTCAGCAGGAGTCGGTGTCTCTGCTGTTAATTGGAGCTGCTGAGCTCGAGGCCCTCCTGCACTGCGCCTACAGTGGCGCTCTGGTGCTCGGATGGGACTGTGTGTTCGAGTTCACCTGTGCCTCTCTCCAGTTTCAGATTCAGCCAGCCATCTCGCTCTGCTTTCAGTTCCTGGAGCAGGAAATGGACGTCCACAACTGCTTAGACGTAGCGTCTTTCGCAGAGGCCTACGGGATGGCTGACTTAATGGAGATGGCCGAGGATTTTGTTCTCAGACACTTCCAAGAAATATCAGCCACCCCAAAGTTTCAGGACCTCCCGGCTGAGAAACTTCTGCAGTTCCTCCGATGTGACGCGCTGTCCATTCCTTCGGAGCTGGCTGTTTTCCGAGCGGTTGTCACTTGGGTGGAAGCAGATGCTACCAAGCGACTCCCTCAAGCCGAAGAGCTCATGCGAGCCGTGCGATTTCCATTCATGACCTTCCGAGAATTTAGAGAGGTTCGTGCCGTGAACCTTAGCATGGAATGCAGTGGGGAAGTTGAGGTCGAACTCTACAAATCAGCGCTAAAGGAGTTTGGATTCGGCGTCTCTGACTGCGTGGCAAGGAAACGTGTGCGGCACCCCAAAGACACTGTGGTTTTAGTTGGAGGCGATGAGCTGAATCCAGATATTGGTAATCGGCTTCCCAGCAAGCAGCTCTGGTTTGCTAACTCTCTGAGAAGTGGAACAGGCCTCGTGAAAGAGATTGAGTGGAGATTGCTGGGAGACATGCCAGATCAGGCCAGATTTAGGCACGGCATTGGAGTCCTCAATGGTCAGCTATATGTAGTTGGAGGCTGTCACTTCTATGCAAAGACGGATACCATGAAATCTGTATACAGGTAAGGGCCAAGAAATCATATTGACGTGTGCACATATATAATTAGCAAGTAGCAAATCATGGTTTTACCAGCGTGTAATGTAACATACTGACAATCGATCAATTAATCAAAAAAAATAAAAGCCTGTACAAAAAGTACAGTACATGTTGTTATGGAAACAAGTGTGTAGTGATGTATAATATTCATACATTTTTTATAAGATGTACAGTATATACACAACTGAAAAAGAAAATTTGTTAGTGTTGTTTTAGTGTCATATTTTAGTTTTGATTAGAATTTCTAATGATTTCCTTTATCTGTCTATCTATATATCTATCTATATAATTTTACTTTTAGCTAAACATTTAGAGTATTTTGAAATTAGAAGACAAAGATGAAATCAATAACTTTTGTAGCTCTAAAGATTCATTTATATTTAATTTACAATTTAGTGTTTGATAAAGTATATACTGTAATATTTAGTTATACTGTAAGTTAGTATAGTCAACATTACATGTAGTATATGGTTAAAATATTAGAAGAAAATAACATCGAGGCAGTTTTAGAAGCTCTCTGGTAGTTCCGGTTTCGGTGATACTTGTCTTTGTCATAAAAAAAACAATACATATATATATATATATATATATATATATAGTCTGCCTTTATTTTAATTATACATTAATGTGAAGATTGAATGTATTGCGATGTAAAAATATTATTATGTTCATGATTCATTTATGAGAATATAAGTGTGAAAATTAAAAAATAAAATAATAAAAATCTGTGTCATCCTGTATTTGTAACATAATCCTTTCACCAGTTTTTGCTGGTTTCTTTTTCTCTACATCACCAGGTACGACCCTGAGCGAGACCTTTGGAAAAGGCTGGCAGACCTTCATGAACTGAGGAGTAACTTCACGCTGGTGGTGAGCGGAGACGGCCTGTTTGCTGTTGGAGGAGACAAAGACATCAAAACAAATCTCGACAGTGTGGAAAAATACTCACCAGAAACCGATTCCTGGAGGTATAATAATTTACTGCCTGCCTGTTTATTGTGAAAATGTAAATGCACAGAATGAATGAAATGACTGACACCTAGTGGCTTTTAGAAGCACAACAACATAACTTAAAATAAATTATGCTCTTTAGAAAAATGAATGTTTGGGGAAAAATGTTCCTCTTCCACCTTCATCTCATTAGTTTCTCCTAAAATAACTATATAATATAACAGAGACATTAAATATGGACCTTTCTGTCCTATGGATCAGCTTCTGCCATCCTCTGGACCAAGCCTTAAGTGGTCATGCTGCCACTGTCTGGGGAGGCGAGATCTTCATCTCAGGAGGATTCAACTGTAAGTATGAATGCCTGGTGTCCATGTTCCTCTACCACCCAGAGAGAGGAACCACGTACCTCGCAGAGATGAACCACGACCGGGCCCAGCACTGCATGGAAAGCCTGAAGAACCGCTTCTACGTCGCTGGAGGAGTGTGCAACCTCCGAAAGTACTACACCGACCAGCTGGCCTGCGAGATCTACAACCCCATTCGGGACACCTGGACGGTCTTCACTCCTCTGCCCATTCCCCACGTCGGAGCGGCCTCTGCTGTCCTGGAGGAGAGGCTGTATATTCTAGGTGGTTATTGCCAGGAGGACTACAGCGAGGCCAGACTCACTCATCGCTATGATCCTGTGACTC
Source organism: Enteromius afrohamiltoni (assembly GCA_034779775.1). Classification (NCBI taxonomy): domain Eukaryota; kingdom Metazoa; phylum Chordata; class Actinopteri; order Cypriniformes; family Cyprinidae; genus Enteromius; species Enteromius afrohamiltoni. The sequence goes on along the minus strand of JAUYWG010000040.1, from coordinate 935,763 downwards.
AGAGATGGGAGAGCATGGGAAAGATGCCTGGTCCTGTCACAGATATACGTGCATGCCTCCTTCATCTGCCTGATCACCTCAGAAAATGAGAGCAAGATCACATGTTTGTCAGCTTTATTTGCACAACTACAAAAATTTTGGGGTTTTTTTTGCCTTGTAAGAGACCATCTGTAAACTCTACTTTGGAATTCTGTGTAAGTGGTCTGAGTGTCATAAAAAATGCTCCTTGATATTTCATTTTAATTAGAACTATGTAATTGCTACATAGTATAGTTGATAGTTCCTTTGTCATTTTTTTCATTTTATTTTATTTATTTTTTTTTTTTGTATGTGCTAATTAGTTGTGTTAAAACCTAATAATTAGATTAGATTACATTCAACTTTATTGTCATTACACATGTACAAGAACTAGGCAACAAAATGCAGTTCAGGTCTAACCAGGAGTGCAATAAGCAGCAAAAGTGCAGGATAAACCAATTCATATAGATGAACTACAGGTAATATTTATAGATGGATGTGCTATAAACATATATACAGGTTGCTATTAACTGTAAATAGATATTTGCTGATTTATATTTAGACAAATTTACATATAATGAAAATGTATATCTGCAATGGACATAATAATAAAACATAAATAAAAAGAATCCTCTCATATTAAACATAAAATATTTAAGTTAGTGTCAAACAAATAATCACATCCAAAATAAAAGTTGTGTACAGTATAAATATATATTACTTTTTTCAGAAATATATAAATACATGTGTTTGTGTTTATAATAATAATAATAATAATAATAATAAACAGCATATATTATGTAAAAATATATATTTTGGATGTGCGTAATCATTTCACATCACAAACTGAAATGTAATAATTTATTTAACAAACTGTAAAATAGATTACTATTTCTATATTTCATATATTTCTACCTTAAAGGCACAATATGAACAATTAGTGTAATAAAATATCCAAAACCCAATTGCACAGTGTTATATATTTCAAGCAGTTGTGTACTTACATTATCTCAAAAGTTCTGTAGAATTTGTAAATTCATAGAAATTCCAGATTTAAATATTGAACCATCTTCTTCTTCTTGGTATTTTATTGTCAGTTGACAAACAACAAAATGTATTACCACCATTGGTATGGAGTGTGGATCAAAATGATTACCTTTCTTCCCCAATCTTTAGTTTTATTTCATTTTTAAGATTTATTTATTTTATATTCTCTCCCACAAATTCGTTATTTTAAGAAACAAACATAACAAAAAAAATTATAACATTGATTTCCCAAGTTATTTTGTAAAATATATCTCATGTCTCATATTTCTGACAGTACAATATAACATGTTTCACTGTTCTGTTTCCTCTTGCCCACAGTACTCACACCTTCCCGTATCATGTTTACCTATTTTATAAAGTGTACTATTTAATCATGTGTGTCCAAATCTCATCCTTGATATGATTTCATCTCTTCTGTTTCTCCCTGCACTTGTTGTCTTGGCATTTTTTTCAGAAGTATCCACCAGAACTATAATTTTCTGCAATATAACGTAGTGTTCAAAGTAACAAAGTTAAAAAAAAGACACTTTACAAAAACAAACAAAATATAAATAAATAAATAAAACCATGGAAACCCAAGCCCAATAGAAACCATCACAGAAATTCAAATTGTTTCCATAAAAATACCATTATGAAGCATTTTTTTCCCCCAGTAAAAACATTACAACAAAATTCCTTGTAAATTTTATAATCTTCCATTAGGATTTAACCTCCCACCAATAGAATCCATCACATACCAAAAGACACAATTGTGCTTTCCTTAAAAAACATTAAATCTACTAGATTTTATAATGGGTTTTGGTCAGAGTTCTATGCAGCAGGGAAATGTTTAGAGTTGATTTGTGCATTAGAGGTTCAAAATTACACATATTTGTAGCTTATCAATCAATCAATCAATAAATCACTTTATTTCTATAGTGCTTTTAACAATACAGATTGTAGATGGTAATGTATAATGACGAGAATTAAACTATTTATTTATCAAATGCAGAGACGGTCTCTGTAGTCAAGATAATCACTGGAAATCTGGTGTCCCCAACTAAGCAAGCCAGAGGAACCAAAACCCCATCCATGAGAGAATGGAGACACTGAAGAGCTTGGAAGAGAGAGCTTACACTGTAATCTCAGAGCAACGTATGTTTTAATCTATATAAAAAAAAGTCTATAAAACTGCAGTTGACTTCAATGCAGCTACTTTAGTTATCTCAGAAAGTGTCTATCATGTCTATTATGTCAATCCAGAAAGATGACATCTGACATAAAGAACGGACTTGTAAACAAATATTTAACTGAAACAACCATATCACCATATCATATCACATTTACCGTAAATGAGTCTGATTTCATAGGATTTAAACACAGGACTTGAACTTTAATAGCTTGTAGCCTAATCCTGAATCGTGCACATTCACTTGTGCAATTCTAGTAACTTTTCTTATCAGTCATTCAAATTTGGGTACTTGCGTTTGTGTGTTTTTTCCCTCAGATGTAAGCGGTAAATCTGATCTAAAAATTCCAAATTCTTAATCATTAACCAAGAGTAGCTCTATAAAGATAAGAAACACTGTGACAGTAGACCATTTACTCTTCTCTTTAGCACAAGAGTCTTTAGTCATGGCCTTATTTCAGCTTTTCTTAATCTCAATATTAAGTTCCTGCATGGCACAGGACGAGGATATTATGACTCCTGTGGTGAATATCTTCTCTGAGTTGAAGGAGCTTAAAGCTTCAATTAAAGCACTGACGGTGGATCTGAACACTTCTAAAAATGAACTCGCAGAGCAGAAAAGCTTGATTCAGGAGCTGCAGAAACAGATTAAAGGTATATTCTCTGGCTTGTTTCACAGTTATAGGCATGACTTTGGGTTACCACATAAACTTCCCAACAAGCACTTTAGAATATACCATTGCATTTTGTAAGAATCGTTTACTGCTTAAACTAATACTTTTTCTACTCTCACAGAGACTCCTAAAGTGGCATTCACTGCATCCATGTCAACTACAGAGAGTACACACCGTGGGCCTTTTAGTTCGGAGACCAAGCTCATCTTTGATAAAGTCCTAACCAACATTGGCAATGCATATGACCCTGTCACAGGTTCCAACATATTCACTTTGACTTTTTGTGATTTGTGATCATAATAATTGTAACATGGTTAGTTTGTAGTATTGAGATCTGCGTTTACGTATCTTTTGCAGGAGTATTCACAGCACCTGTTAAAGGTGTGTATTACTTCAGGTACTCGGGCTCAGCGTTTTCCACACATGATATGGGTCTGAGCATCTTTAAAGGCACGGCACGATTTGTCTCTTCATATGAATATAATTCTGGTGAGCGCAATGACCAAATGTGCAATGGAGCCGTGATGGAGCTGAATGCTGGTGAGGAGGTTCACATTAATCTGTGGATCAGAACCTGGATCTTTGTGGATCGACGGTACAACTATTCCACTTTCACCGGCTACCTGCTTTACACACTGGATGCAACTTCTGAATAATTTGTATTTGTGAATGATTTAGTAATGTCAAAAAAAAACTGTTTAAAAGTCCTGAAAACATAGCCGATGTTTCTTTGTTGAGTTAATCATGCATACATGTAAATAAAAGGTCACTATTTCAGATATTCAAGCAAAAACAAGAGTCCTCATTTACACTTTATTTTTGTTTACTTGTGTCATCAAAGAACAGTTATGTAAATCCACACACACACACACAAGTCAAATAAATATTCTGTGTTAAATAAAAGTGAAGAATCGTTGAGAATATTTGTGACAACTTGAAAAACTTGTTCAACTTGTAAAAATGAAAAACATGATGACAATAACACTTAAAAAAAAACACAGAACACAGTAGAACAATTTCTCTTTGTTTTGCTTCATTGTAGAAGCAATCTCCAATACAAATATACATATAAATTTGGCTCATAGCTTCAGAGAATTTATTATTCATTGAATAAATGAAGTTGTCAACAAAATTAAAAAGGAGAGATATTTGAAGCCAACTAATTGATCATTTGTTTCCAGGAATGTATCATTGGGTATCCATAACTGACATTTCAATGTGTTTTCTTAAAATAAAACCCTTTCAGAAAGATTAATGGCACTGGGATAGTGTATAGTCTCAATAATCTTTAAAGACTTTCAGTTCACTGTACATTCTCTTGCTCATTAATATTAGAGCGTACTATCATCTATATACTATATATCGTGAACCACCTGTTCAGACAATTTCTTGAAATTCAGTTTCTATAACAGTTTTTGATTTGAATATGTTTATCTTTTTATCTTAGCATGGAGATAATGTGCAGTACAATGCAACAATGTATTTTATCCAAGAGATCCCCTTCTTATTGTCTAAGATGAGCTGGTATAGGCAGCACACAGGCAGCTATGTATGTGTTTGGGCCTGGTGTCAAGCTCATATTCTCCCAGCGTCCTGTTGCAGGATCATAACGGTGCACTGTTTTGGTATCACTGTAGTCCTCCTGGCAGTAGCCTCCAATTATGTAGACCTTCCCCTCTAAGACTGCTGATGCTGATCCAACATGTGGCACTGGGAATGGCATAATGGCACTCCAGGAGTTGGCCACAGGGTCATAGACCTCACAGGCTAGTTGATCTACCAGATGGCCATCAGCTCCGCATGAAACTCCTCCAGCCATGTATAAATGGTCCCCTAAGGTCTCCATGCAGTGCAGGGCTCTATCGTGTGTCATTTCAGCCAGGGAAGTGGATCCTCGTTCTGGGTGGTAAACGGTCATAGACGACAGACACTGGTACTGACTGTTAAAGCCTCCTGATAGGAAGATTGTGCTATTCCACACACTTGCCGCATGACAGCATAGAGCATGGCTTAATGGGTGGGCAAAACTGAAGTCGGAGAGAATTAAAAAGAAAACCTTTAAATTGAGGACAATATCATTCACTGTGAATGGTTCTTAATATATATTAGGAATTGTTTGACTTGGACAGTGAATTTGCAATAGTATTGTCAAAAGTACCTACTTCGGTACCAGTTATAACTGAAATTATAAAAAAAAAAAAGCAATGATGCTAGGATTTCCTGTGAGCATATTTCCCATTGTTGAAAACTGTGGATTAAAGAAACCATCTATGAGCAGGTATATTAGGGATCTGCTGATAGATAATAGTGGCTTTCAAATGCTCCTGTGTGTATATGTATAAGTGTTCGGTGAAGAGCATGAAGTGATGCTCATTGTAGCTAATCACAGGCATATCTGCCTTGTTGAAAAAAAAACAAACAAACTGCATATCCAGGTTAGGTATATTTTGAAGTATGCTTGAGCTGGTTTTACCTGGTCCTGTAGCTAGTTGCTTAGGACCAGCCAAGGACCAGCTAAAACCAGCAGCCATGCTTCAAAAGACACTTAACGAGCATATGTTGTTGTTTTCATTAGGGTGTTAAAAAAAAATGGCACATGAAAACAATGGCCAAAAGTAGGTGTTTAAGAATCCACTCAACAGTGTTCAGAATGCTCATGGGAAATGCTATTACTGTCACATTTGTTAAATGTCAGTGCCGAATGGTACCAAAGACTTTTGACAACACTTATTTGCTGTATGTTCTGTAAAGTTAAATGGCTTTGCCAAGTAGGACATCAAATTTAGAATCAACATCATGTCCTAAAGCAACATTGCTCTGGACCTCGCTTAAGGTAGAGAGGTATGCCTATGACAACTTAATATTAAGGATAGACATACAGTCTGTCCATTGGGGCATAATGTTATTTTAGAAAAATTTATGGTGACACAAAACAAAAATACGGTGCCTACTCTGGCAAAATAAGACCATAAACAAATTAAAGTTTAAGGTACGAATTTGATATAGGGCTGGGTCTTGAACAACATTTAGACATGTTCAGGCCTGTGATTAAGTTTTAGAACATTGTTCCAGAAGAACATCTGAAGTTGATCTAGAATCACACATACCTTTTAGATTCTTCCTGAAATTACAAATGCATTTCTTGTGCTACTCCTTTACTGTACTAACCTCCAAGAATTTGTGTTGGGGCAGTAAACCTCCACACTCTCCATGTTGACCTCTGAGTCCCTCTCTCCACCAATAGCATATATTTTACCATTCAGGACCACAAGAGTGAAGCTGCCTCTTGTCTCATGCATGTCGGCCAATCTTTGCCAAACATTTTGGATGGGATCATACCTAGTTAAAAGATTGAAGAGGGGGGTCAACAGTGTGAGGGCACAAACCTGGACAAGATGAGTCTTCATGTTACATCTTACCTGTAGGTGCATTTCATGGTATCAGCTTTGCCGTAATAATGCCGTCCACCAACTATGTAAAGCTTGCCCCTCATTACTCCAACTCCATGACTGAATCTTGGTTTTTCAGGTAAAGTTCCCAGCATTCTCCACTCTACCTTCTTCACCAATCCAACATGGTTCTGCAAGGAATTGCTAAACCACATGTCCCTACAGGGTCTACGTTTGTCAAAATTATCAGTGATCCTCTCACCCCCAACAAGGACCAGGGTGTCTTTAGGCATATATGCCCTGAAATTTGACTGAACTTCTGAGGAACTGGAACAGAACTCCTCAAGGAGAGAATCATATAATCTTTTGGCGCCAAGTCTTGGCCAGGACGTTATGGACTTGACTTCTTTGAACTCCTTAAAGGTCATGAGAGGAAACTGTATGGTTCCCATTAGGTCCCTGGCAAGCTTGACACGCTTTCTGGGGAAGGCTTCTATCCAACACATGACCGCTTTGAACACAGGCAACTCTGAGGGAACACAGAGAGAATCACTTTGAAGGTACTTCTTCAGTTTCTCTACAGGAAGATCTTGGAACTTTGGAGTCATGGACACGTCTTGAAAATGTCTCAAGACAAAGTCATCGGCCAGTGCAAGTAAGTCCGCCATCCCATAGGCCTCTGCGAAAGATGCTACATCTAGGCAGCTGTAAGCATCTATTTCTTGCTGGAGGAAGGTAAGGCACAGTGAGAAGACAGTTTGGAACTGTAATTGCAGGGATGTACAGGTGAGATCAAACACACAACCCCATCCGAGAGCAAGAGCCCCGCTGTAGGTATAATGCAGGAGGGCTTCAAACTTGGTGGCTTCAACTAACAGTAGAGACACTGATTCCTGCTGGCTTTCCTTCATACCGCTGGTAAACATGCCTCTGAAGTAGTTGCTGCTGGCCGCCAGGAGCGCCCGGTGAGCTTCACAAAGGCAGGACATACATAAAACATATTAAAAACACACACATAAAGCAGTTTTGTGAATGCAAAGGGCATGACATTAATACTAAAGCTAGAGAAGTAAAAAAGAATAAAACATAGATGTAGCCTTTAGCTTCATGCTTAGGAACTCAAAACTCAAACTCAAATATATTTCTAAGTCTCTCACCATGAAACACTCTTCCTTCCACTACAAGCTCCACATCACATCCCATTCTCTGCGTCCACATCTGTCTGATTTGCTGTAGAGTTATTTTCATATGTTCTTCAGCGGAAATCTCTTTTCTGTCCACTTTCTTTCCTCTTGCCTCTTCCTCTTCTCTCTCTTCCTCCTCTTTGCAGAGTTCAAGAATTCTCGGAGCTTCCATGCTGACAGCTGCAGACCAAATCCATTCTATGTTGCCTTTGTTCAGAATGGCAATGTTCCCGGTATAGGCGAACTCCACCAGTGCTGCCAACCCTGAACCATGAACCTCAGGACCCATATACAATGAGATGCACTGCTCATGTTTGAGCTTCTGCCTGAGTCTGGTCTGAATAAGGTAACTGACCGCGGCCAAGACAAAGGAATGAACCCTGAATTGGTATCCATCCACTGTGAAGAGGGTCAAGTCAGTGAGGACCGAATGCAACACCATGTTCTCGAGAGCTTGCAAGACCGCTCCTGGGTGAGCTGGATCAGAGTATAGCTTCTTGGGATACATGCTCCAATCCTCGTCTTCAGAATCTTCAAAACTGCTACTTGAATCATATTCATCATCATCATCATCTTCATCCTCCTCCTCTAACTCTTGCTTTATAAATTCTTGTTCAGAGCTGGAGTCTGAAATGTGCTGCACTTCATCTCTAAATGTTAAGTCTTTTTCAGAACCACCAAAGTCATCAGTACTAACGGAGGCAGTAGCGAAGCAGTCATTTTCATCCTCATTGTCATTTTTATCATAGCATTTATGAGTGATTTTACTGTTTTGCACACACATAGCAAAGTTTGCAGAAGTAGCAGGTAAACTCCTTATATATTCTCCATTGTCGTTAATGTCGATATGTATATTATATCCACTCTTGTAATCTCCGGCTTCATCATTATTTGTAAGAGAAGCAACTAAACCTTCACTTTTTGTGGACACGCCAGGTGAGTTATTACTATGTTCTTTGTTATTTTTGTCACCTTTTTTATCCACATCCTCTTCATCATTATTCGTGCAGGCAGCAATTAAACCATCACCGTTTGCAGACTTAACAGTAAAACTAATAATAAATTCATTGCCGTCATGAGCATCCTCTTCATCGCTGGTTTTATCATTACTTGTAGTTGAAGCGACTAACCTGTCACTGTTCGCAGATGCAACAGGTGGACTTTTACTGTATGCATCATCAGTATTTTTGCCATCATATTTATCAATATCATCTTCATGACCAGCCTTTTCATTATTTGTGCATGCAGCAATTAAACCATCACTGTTTGCACACACAGCGGGAAAACTAACACTATATTGTGTACTATCATGTTCATTAGCGTCATCACCAGTACCATTTGTAAGCACTTCCACTAAGTTGTCACTATTGGAAACAGGAAAACTACAACTGCATATAGTGTCAATGTTATTGTTGTTGTCATATTTATTGGCATCCTCTTCATCACTCTCTTTATCAATACACATGGCAAAAACGCTTTCATTGTTTACCGGCATAAATGGAAAACTAGCACTACATCCTTCATTGTCATCAACAATCTTCTTACTTTCCCATGCATTTACTTGATGCTCCTTTGCATCCTCGTCTTCTGTCCGCTCATCTTTCTTCCCTGGATTCTCTTCACCCTCCTCTTCTTCACTCTCATCCGTTCGTCCAGTGTCGCTCTTCGAAGTTTCATCCTCTCTTGATCTGGAACTTCTCCACTCTCTCTGAAGGCACTGCTGATCTATTGCCATTGTGACTTCCTGAGAGAATCTTCCCTGTGTTCAATAACCAGGACAGGTTCTATCAAATCAAATGTTTCTTAGCTTCTGTTGAATCTCTCTGTTGATGTGGGATCTTGTACTGTAGTCTGGTATGCAAAATAGATCGGTGTCTCATGAGGTCACACAAAACATAACACTATTTTTACCTCAAGCATCCAATAAGATCACATCTCAAGCCATTTAAGAATGACCGGCTTCTTACAATCTAGATGTGCTACATATTTATCAGTGTCTGGTGGCGATTAATAAACTATATTTATTTATTTATTGCACACCTGTCTATTTGGATGACTTGCATGCGTTTATGAAATGAAGTTGTTTCCCCATGGATGTGAAGATTGCTTTCTGACATCTGATGCTGTTTTCCAAACCTTTTTGTTAACTTCCAAGATAAGAACTGACCATCCTAAGGTTGTGAAAACCGTTTTGTGTTCACTTTGAGAGCATCATGTCTTCCAAACGCACCTAATCTGACTTTTGCTTCACTGTGTTGAAATCTATAGCTCTAAGTGACCTTTTGCACCGATCCTGGACCAGCAGCCTTTCCACAAACTCAAGACTGTGCTGAGATCATTTTAAAAGCTTCTTAAAAAACTTCTCCTTCTGACTCCATCTCTGGCTCGTTCTGGCACTTTGGAGCGGGTGCTGGGAGCATGTGATGCCTCGAGGCATTAGATTCTGATCGTGTCAGTAGAATCATGTTTCTCCTCCACAGCCTGGGAATGTTATCTGGGTCAAGGAGCCCAGAGCAGAAACAAGCAATTTATAGACCTGATGGTTGTTTTATGTTTTTGTAATTAGATTTGTCTATGACAAAATCATCTGGTTGCCTTCCCATCTGCTTCTTATATTAAAACAACTTGTCAGTTCTGTTTTATTATTTATGTTTTACTGTTTGTGTATAGACACATATTGACATACTGAGATCTGTTATGGAAGTTAAAATCCTTTATAAAGCATTTATTGAGTCACGCAGAGAAGAATAATGCGAACTGTTATCATATAGGCTGCCTATATGCTTCTAAATGCAGATATAGCCCAGCTCATGTGTACATTAGGCTTCTCTGTGTCTTTTGTCTCTCTATGTTTGGGAAGTGTGAATGTGCGAGACAGCAGATGGAAACCTGCGGCGCTTTAAGAGCTACAAACAGAGCTGCAAATGTCACTTGCGGCCTTGGATTGAAAGCCTGCCGGAATGCCAAGAGGCCACAGAGAGACAGACAGAGAGAACATGCTCGTGCTAAGACTATCAATGCCCAGCTGCTGTAATTAAAGCACTTGATTATTTTGTTTTTCTGTCTTGTTTTCTAATGATTGCTGCCGATGGTCACCATATGAGCCTCTCTGATTCATGATTCGTCAGTCCCGAGGACATGCCCCTCCTGTACTGTAATGTCCAGCAGTATTCGAGTGCATGATTCATTCTCTCTTGCTCTCAGTCCAAGGACGAGTCATCGTATATTCAACGACAAACAAACCTCTTCTAAAGCCACAGCAACACCTACAGACCATGAGTGGACTGTGTGCAGAGTAAAAAAAAAAATCATTTCTTTTTTTCAGTTTTATGTTGAAATATGACAAGATACAATGAGACACTTGAAGACTTTCTGTCAAACTATAATTTTAATTCTCTTCAAATCTAATTTTACAGACTCCTTTTACAATACCATTTTCACAGGAGAAAACATATCAAATAAAAAGGAAAATAAGCATTAAGCAAAAACAAATAAATGTGAAGTCGAAACTAAGCTAGAATGAGGAACAGATGCAGAGTATTAGTTGTTTGCTGTGACAGAAACACTCTAAACATGCAGCTGATAAATTGGGAAAGTTCACATTCGGCTAATGAACTATTGATGAGGGATTATGGGAAACGTTCGCCTGAACTCATCTGACCCGACCCGAGTGAATATTGCGTCTGGAGACGGTTCAAATGAGTCACTGACTGAAATACTGCAGTCAGTGTGAGACAAACGACAGCCCTTTCCACAGAGAACAGATCCGTGAGCGACGCGATGAAGAGGCAGGAACAGGTGAAAGACAGCTAAAGCAAAACTCTTACAAGCTTATTTACTTCAAAAAGATTGATGCTTGCATAGATTCAGCCCACATGTGGCGGTGGGCCTTTGGCCCCGATGTGCTTCTCTCCCACACACACACACACACACTCACACACACAGCGTGAAGAATTAGATAACAGCTCTATTTCTGATGACACTGGGAGACGGTGCAGTGATTCACTTCACGCTGATGCGGCTCTGAGCTTCTTTCACTGACGCTCAAGTCAACACGAAAGCCACTTTCCTCACAAATCTTCCTTTCTTTTACACTTGGCATGAAGGCTGCCAAATAGATATTCAGCTGCTTTCTAAAATCTTTGTCAGGTCATTTAACGCTGGTTAATGTACTAAAGGTTACAGCAATAACATCAGATGAGGGTGATCGTGACCTACATCCTCCACGTTCCAAAAAACCTCTTCAAAGTCACTAAACGCCCACTTTACACCGTCCTGCTCTAAGAAGTAAAAATGACTGTAAATGCATTTGACATCGACTTTAAAAACTGCAAAAAGAAAAGCTTTTGTATTGAAATCTGATTAATCATACAGCAGTGATGTTTGGAGTAGCACATGCAGGGGTGTTGAAGTACTTCATTATTAATTTGGGAATACGTTCTTTGTTTCACAATTTTCTCAAAGAGAGAAACTACTCCACATTTCCAAAAACCCATGTACATTATTATTGAAATATTGCCTATGATATAAAAATATAAGCCTATAGTGATTTTATCTTAGCTGCTAAGCCAATCAAATTGAGCTCTCGTGCTTTTTTTGTGAACTGCCAATGACATCCATTTCAATATGAAATGTAATTGAACACAATTGCAGTCGTGTGTGCTTGCAAATAGATGTCTTAGTTTAAACTTAGCTTTAAGCATGTTTAAATGTGGAAACACATTTTTTGACACAGTATTACTCCCTTACTTAAGTACAGTAGGGTGTATTTCTTTTTTGGATCACGTTGTGTATCCAAATGCTCTTTCTGTCAATAAACTGAATGTCTTTGGTGTCCAACAGCTACAGGAGCCCATTTACACCACATAAGATAATGTCACAAAAAGTAAAATAAATAAATAATAAATAAAATGCCAGACTAATGCATAATTTCAGAATTTTTATCTCCCGATTTTGTCATAATTTTGACTTATCTCATAATGGCTCGGTGTTATCTCATAATTATCACTTAGTATGCCATTATTTATTTATTTTTTACTGTTATCTCAAAAATATATTATAATTTAGACTTTTATCTTATAAAAATCATAATCATGTGTTGTTATTTTGTCAATATTTCAAAGTTTTATCCTTACCAAGACTTACTGTCATAATTGTATATTTTATCTTATTAAAGGCTTCCACATTTTTTTTCCCTCATAATTATGACTTAGTGTCACATTTTTGATCTTTTCATATCATAATTTAGACTTTTTATCTCATAATTATGACTTAATGTGTCACATTTACAACTTTTTAACTCAGTATGACTGAGTGCCATAATTTTAAACGCATCTCATAATTTTTTGCACTTTTTATAACATAATTGTGACTCTGTGTCTCATGATGATTTACTAAAGCATTTTCCCTCATGTGGCAGAAACAGGCTTCTGTAGATAACACTGTATAAAATACTCTGATACACCGTACATGTACCCTGTACACAACTAAAAAGAAATAACTGGTGAAGAGGGTTATACAGTGATAGTTTAAGGCAATGTCAAGTGTCAGTGAGTGGCAGGAGGAATGAAACCAGAACGATTATAATTGATATGGAGAGAGGGACGATGAGCAGATAACAGGACACAGGGAGAGAGAGAGGGATGGGAAACACTGTCAGGGGCCATTTTCCACTGTCAGGTTTGTCGTCTGTGCCTGTTTGAGCCTCTCGAGCTGCGCAGCGGCAGATTATCAGCGGCCGCACCTGAGAAATACTCTCCTTTCAGACAGAAACGATCAAATGAAGAAGAATACAGTCAATATTGAATATTTCAAACTGTCTGCACAAAATACTGATTTAGCTACACATACACACGTGCCTGTGTGTGTGATAAAAACAATCATTTCAGCTAGTTGTCAAACATTTCTCATTTTAATTTAGTTACCATGACTTATTAAAATCTAAAAATTAGACAGGAAAATAACTAAAACTAAAATGAAAAAAAAAAAAAAAATAGAATAGAAAATTTTCAAATAGTATTAAAAACTATAATAGTTTAGATACTATACTGTATATAATAGCATGTTAATAATATTAATAAAATACTTATGTTTTTTGTGTATATTTCACTGCAGTCAAACGATTCATTGCATCCAAAATAAACCATTTTGTTTACATAATATGTGGTAAGTAAATACACACACACTCAGTATATATTTATATTATATATTAATTAATTAATATTTTAAAAATCTTTACGTTTCTACATTTATATTTTTGTATATGATAATATATATATATAAATGTATTAAATCAATTTGCATGCCATTTTTCTAAATACATGCGTATGAAACATGCATTTAAACAAAAACGTTTATTTTGGATGCGATTAATTGCGATTAATCGTCTGACAGCACTAATATATATACATAATATACACAGTACACACACACATACTGTGTAAACATAAATATTTTATGAGATAACATTTTACAGTTTGACAGGTAAATATATATATATATATTTTTTTTTATTATTATTTTTTATATAATATTTTATAATATATCATATTTTTTATATTATTATCATTATTTTTTATATAGATTATATTATTGCATTTATTGTTGTCTGCATAATGCATTTCTCAGAGATGCTGTTCAGCGCTCACCTCCAGTATGGTCCTGTTATGCGTGCGATGAGGACTGAGTCGTAGACTCCAGCGGTGTGTTCTGTGGCTCCGCCCACCATCGTCTTCGCTCTCCGTTGTGTCCTGCCGCGTGATTCGCTGGCGCTTTCTCTTCCGGGAGCTGATTCGCTGGAGGGAACCCACAATCTGGAGCCTGAACGAATCACAAAGCAGAAAGCGAGCTGAAGAAGTGGACGAGATGAAGCGCATGCGTGTGTTTGTCGATCACACACACCTGCTGTCTGTGTCCTCGATGTCTGCGTCTGCGTCACTGTCTCCCTGAAGATGAGGCTGGACACACTCTTCCTGGAACATGAGTCACACGAATAAACACACACACACGTGTGCACTCAGAGAGGTGTGTATGCTGTGCCCACCTCTGTGCCGTAACCCTCCGAGTATCTGGTGATCATGGGTTTGTTCTTACCGCACTGGACACACTTCACACTGGAGTCCTGACGAGAGACAACGAGACAGCGATAAACTGAACGACCCTTTCCTTTACTTTGATCCATCTGTAGTTCTTGCATAGGCAAAGACAGATGGTAAAACATATATTTAGGGTTGACTGGAGCCAAAAATGTTCACTGTTAATTATTATCACTATTGTTATTTATAATTTAAATTATATATAGTTCAAAGGTCTACAGTGAGGTTTGTTTTTCTGTGTTTGAAACAAATGTTTGTGCTGCTAAATGATTAATCATCACCCAAAATAAAAGTTTCTGTTTATATAATATACGTATGCATGTGTTTATTATGTATATGCAAATACATTATATATTTTTAAAACATTTACATGTATATAGATTTATGTACTTATATTATTTTACTTAATATTATCTCTAAATATATTTATTATATATGGCAAAATCTGCGTCACGCTGTCCGTCGCATACTTTGGGCTTAACTCTAGCGCTCTCTATTCTTGAAAAGCTTTTTAAAAAGCCCTCTAAAGCTGATGAATTTAAGTATTTTCGTTTCAGATAAGCATGTTCTTTCTGTGAATAAACTGTACATTTTTTTTTTCCTGTGATCAATTCTGAATATTCAGCATCATAACTCCAGTCCTCAGTGTCCCGTGATCCTTCAGAAATTAATCTAACATGCTGATTTGCCGTGCAAGAACCATTATGATTATTCTGTTGGAAACAGTTTTCAGGTTTCTTTAATAAACAGAAACATTTATTTGACATAGACATCTATAGCAATATCATACATGCCTTTACTTTAAGATAAATAGCAGTATTCAAAAAATGAAACAAATGTGTAGAGAAACACTCACCTCCTTTGAGTGCTGATCACAGAAGGTGGGAAAGGGGGTATTTTCACACAAACACACCCCAGTCGTCTGTCCACAAGCTCCCATGTCCTACAGAAAGAGAAAGCCAACGTGTTCAGCTCAAATAATGGCCCTCGTACCTTTTCAATAATGGCTTTCATACCTCACAGTCATTGTCCGAGTTGTCTGAAAAGAGGCCGTTTGAGTCGGAGTCTTTTCTTCTAATCACCTCCATCTCTCCCTGACTCACTCACACTTCCACCTACACAGGGCCAGGGATAAATAAAGAAACGCTGCACCAACAGAACCACTTCCACTCAAACTTGCATATGCAGAGCCAGTGGGAAATCATGCTGAATGCAAAGAGCAATACTAAAATGGACATTAAAATACAATGAATGAATGAATGAATGAATGTACTTTCAGACTTCAGTTGTGCAGTATAAATCCTTGTTTTAAAGCAAATGCAGCTGTGAAGCGATGCGCGTGACAAGTGTTTGAAGCGGTTGCATCACTTTGAAGCATTGTGCTGCTGTCTGAAACAGAAACCTCGGTTCAGAAGTGCGTGCATGAAAATACATTTATCCTCAGCGCAATCTACTGTTCTCTTTCTCTTCTAAGCCTCTTTTACCAGGAAAAGCAAGCGTTGATGATTTCAGCTCAATCCCACGCGCATCTGCCCCGCGCGCTCATTACGTAATAGGCGCACGTATTTTATTAGTTGGAAGCGCGCAGATATTTCACACGTTTTTTGTTTTTTTTCTGTTTTGTCCACACTTTAAATTATATTTCGCAACACCCCCTTCGTAGCTAAAACAATGCCAGTCGTTTAAAGTGGTTATAAACACGCGAAACAATCCACAAACTAAGAGTTTGGCGTGGGATAAGCACGCGGAAATCGCGCAGAGGGTCCGCGCGACGCCGTTTGCGAACTTCTTAAAGCGGTCGACTTACGACTTACCTTGTCTGAAAGATGATACATCATCTCAATCTTTTGCTTCCTGAAATGTCATCTGATTGTTCGTAGATTTTGCGCGTGTATTAAGAAATCAGGACGGATCCTTGCACGCGGAGGAGCTCGGTGTCCCGTAAATGTTTGACATTGTAGTTTCGGTGTCGGTCGCTCGTCGAATAATAACGGTGCAGTCTTCGGGAGCGCGCCTGCCATAAATAACATTCCGGAGCTGGGGGAAAGGAGCGTGCGCGCTCCCGTGGTGGGGGCGGAGATGACGTATGGTGTTTCGAAGGACCAATCGCATGTTGTCTTGATGACAGCTTCAGCTCCATCACTGGATATACAATGTTCAGAGCAGTTTAAGGAAGTGTTTTACAAAATACTCCGTGATAATAAGTCTGTAGGTGTATTAGTAGAACAACCGATTGATAGAAATATGTATATTTGACGTCATTTCTTATTTCTGTTTTGCTAGGACAAGTGTGCTCAATGTAGACCAAGTTTTTTTCACATTTTGAAACAAAACAAACAAACAAAGTAACTAACAAATGAACTAGCTAACTGAGATGCAATAAAAATGCGATAACAAACATTTATGTGATATTTTCCAAAGACCAAATAAAATATCTCCTACAGGGTCTTTTCTGTATTTTTCTTACTGTATGATTGAGAATATTGACTTGATAAGAGCTCGGTTCATTTCTTTTAAATTAAATAAACTTCAACACAAGTCTAAAATAGCCTACACTCCTAAAAATAAAGCTTCTCAACAGCGATGGCATCGAAGAACCAGACAAAGGTTTCTAAAAAATAATAATAAATGTAAACATTCTTCTGCCACAAAGAACCTTTTGTGAAGCAGAACGTTTCATGCAGATGACAAAAGGTTCTTTATGGACAAAGAGGTTATTTTATGGCATTGTGAAGCACCTTTAATTATAAGAGTGAAAGAGAAAATTGGAGTTCCACTAAAAGGAGGAAAGAGAGAGAAATCATATCCAGAAGTCTTGCAGTTGAATGGCTTATTGAAGGACACTGCAGTTCTGACTCACATGGCTCCTTCACATCATAATGAATAACGTCTCACTGATTCTAATCGCCGGTCATTCCCATCTGACTGAAGTCTGGGATTGCCCTCTTTAGCTAATTAAACATCATTAAACACTATTATGGACAACATCCAGCCCTGTGATACCAATCACTTCCCCCCGGCTCTACAAACAAACATAAACAGCTTTTGGAGACAGAGTCACATGAGACGCAATTAGTTAAACAGCCCAGTGATCGTAAAATAACAGACAATACACAGAAAGGCCGTACCGCGCCAATTACTGCTCTTTTTGTAATATTTATAAACTAATATGGTGTTTATTAATATTTTTGAATTAGTTTTACATTTTTGTATATGTATTAATTTTACAATATTGTCTTTTTTTTATATTTAACTTTCATTTTATTTATTTATTAATGAGTTTTCATCTAATATTGATTAATTGCTTTATGCCAGAATTATTTAAATTAACTACAAATATTTATTAATAGTTTTATTTATAGCAACATTGATGTTCGAAGAAATATGAATTTGCAAATGTTCCTTGAAATGTCCATATGTGTGTATGTGTGCGCTACAAATGTACATAAGGGGAAAAAGAAATCAAAAAGCTAAAAAAAAAATAAGAAAGACCTTCATTTTGACTACAGTACGTCAGTCCAAGTGGTTGCTAAGTGCGGCCAAGTCCTTGAATCTACTATACATACTGTAAACAGCCATGTAAAAGAGCCTTGTCTCAAAAATAGCATGAAATCAAACTGAAAAGGCTTATGGATTTGTTTACAGAAGTTGAACTGGAAAATTGCTTTGCATTAGTTTCACACAGCCAGGCAGTTCAGTTCTTAAAAGAAGCTTGAATTGAGTTCTTAAACACTTTTAGTTTATTTACTTGACTTTTAAGAGCAAGTATAACTTTCAGTGATTGTTTTACCTGTTTTATGGTCCAGCAGATGATCTAAAGAGTCACACTAAACTTTAATGCTCAGAGGAAGGTTTAGATCCTTAACCATCATGAATGAGCAACAGTAACAGTGATAAATGACTTTGCAAGATCGTATGATCAAAAACCACATGTAATCCCAGTCCCAGCATGGACTGACTCTCAAAGGAATAAAAGGGACGTCATTATAACCTGGTAAAACAGCAAAGAGGAGAGTGAAAGGGTGGAGATGGAGATAGTGAAGCTGTGTGTACAGAAGCAGCGATATAAACAGGAGATGCTGGAGAGATAAGGAAATTAAGGGAAAGGGCGCAACTCAAATAAACGCTCAAACAAACACACTCTTCTCTGTCTGAACGACCCCTCATAATGTCTGGGACGCTGACGGAGGGTCACGTCCCTCTTACAAATACTGGAACTGAAAGGAGTCTACAGAACTTGACTTCATGTAGAACTTAAGAACGCAGTGCATTCAGCTTCTGAAACACTGCAGCTTTAGCTCTGAAGGAGGCACACCTCGACGAGAGAACATCTGACATCCACTGCTGCTCAATAATATAGACAAGCTCTTTAATGCCGTCAGACAGATGCTGTAGAAGTTTAAACTCAATGTAGACTGAATGTCATATGCCTAAAGCTACAGTGGAGAATCTCAGAGGAGCTGCATCATCTGAAACCACTGCAAAAAAGAGCCCTGCTTGGATTTCTCCTTGTTCTTAATGGTCCTGTGAATGGATTATCTTTGTTTTGAAGTACATGAAGACATACGGTTCTTCATTTTTGGAAAGTTGCATGTTCTTCTGCACATTCTATGAATGGACGCTGATCATTTTTATTGAGGTAAACCATTCCTGTTAAACTTCAAACTATTGAGTCTGGATATTTGATCATTGCGTTTATTTGGAGAAGTTGTTTAAGACATTTTTTGCACATGCATTTAGTTTCAAGAATAAAACAACAAGAATATCCAATGAAAGAAGCCGAATCTTCTCTTCTCGACATCTCCTGGTCCTCCCCCAGAAAACACGCCCCTTTGCTTCGCCTCAATGCCCTTGACTTCTCCGACCTATGGGATGATGAGGATCTTGAGCTGGACAGCACTGATGAAGACTCTTCGCAAACTACGGCCAATCAGACTGCACCCACACCCATCCCCCCGCCCCCTCCTCCCTTAGCCCCGCCCCTCCCAGTAGCGAGCGAATCACCACACCCGTCAGGCTGTCGTACTCTGAGGCTCCACTGGACCGCGCTGGCGAGTCTGCAGTCTTTGCCGAGAGTGGGCCGCTTCGGGCTTCAGTCGATCTGGGCCGGTCTGGAGCCGGTTCAGCTGGACACCAATAAACTGGAATACCTGTTTGAGAGCAAAAGCAGAAACAGCAGCGCCCTCTGCAGTCTGATGGGGGCACGACAGGTATGACTTCAACATTTAAAGTGCACAGACAAGCATTCTAAACACAAGGCGGTCGCTATACCCAGATACCACATAGGTCTTCAAGATGTCTGTAAAAGATCGCTAGATCTGGAAAGCATCTTCTGTGCACAAACATCTCACAGACGTCTTTCAGATGTCAATTTTACATACATTTTTAAATTATAAGCATCTTATAGACAGCTAATAAACATCTAGTTGATATATGATATTACAGGACATTTTATGGCCAAGATATAACTATTTCAATATCTGGAATATGAGGGTACAAAAAGTTCAAATTAAGTCTTGTAGGAAATGCGACAAGCTACAAATGTAGCTGTCCTGCTTAAGACCTCCAGGCTCAGATTTGTCAGTGAAGATGACCTTATACTGGAGAATAATTTTCAGCTATTAAATATGTGCATTTTCATCAGCTGTTAGCAGTCAGAACTACAGTATGATGAATGAATCATTCTTTGACCTAATTAGTCAAAGGTGTTTGCAACAAAGTCTAAAACTGGTTGCAGGTTCACTTTGATTCATTTGACATGATCTGCAGCAGTTTCTCACACCACTATAGTATGGAAGCCCAAAATAGAAATGTTTTGACAAGTTACTTAAAGTATACTTAAAGTTACTTAAAGTATTAAAATATCACTAATTATCACTGTCTACTGATAAAAAGTCAAAATTGAATTCTGTTTTATTTATCCTCACTGAGATCGATATTTCCAGACAGTCCTGGTCAAAATTCTGACTTCTGAAAAAAGTTATTTGTGAGATAAAAAAATTTCTGGTTTCCAGCGTTTCCTCCTGTGTTTGCAGCAGAAGCAGCCGTGTGTGTCTGTGCTGGCTGTGAAGCGCAGTAACATCATCACTATAGCTCTGAGCAGTCTGCCGCCGGTTCACCTGCTTCCTCCTGCCATATACAGCATGGACAACACTGTACTAGACAGAGAAGACCTCCAGGTGTGTTCCCTAAAGCACACGAGAAGCTATAACAGTGAAAGCATGAGTGTTCACCGACATCGTTGTGTCTCAGAGGTTGCAGGTGCTGGTTCCCACTGAAGAGGAGCTGAATCTGATAAAGGAGGCGAAAGCTCAGGCCCCACGTTTACCTCTGGGCCCCGCAGAGCAGTGTCTTCTGACCCTGGGCAGCATTCCTCATCTGAGCGCCAGACTACAGCTCTGGGCCTTCACCCTGGACCACGACATGCTGGAGAGAGTGAGAGAGGACCTATATTTCATATAGATAGAGTGTTTGTTGTACTATTAAACTTGCTAAAGCAGTTTCTGACAGATTATCATCTCATAGTAAACCCAACACTATTTTCTTTTCTTTTTTTTCAGTGTGGTTAATTTGAATTCGATAGATTATCCTTCATTGTCTGGAAAACTGTAGAGGCGTGTACGCGCTTGACATTATTTGAATACATTTATCAATTAAGATAAATAATTGAACTGTTGGTGTGAGAACTGAACTGATTTCTGTCCTGTCAGGTCATGCGTAGTGCGCTTTCATGCAGCTCAGTTCCATGCTTTGTTTTTTTCCGTGTAAACAGGAAGTCGCAGAGCCGCTCTTCCATCTGAAGCTTGCCATGGAGCAGCTGGCAGCCAATCAGACGTTCCGCTGCATACTAGCGACTGTGCTGGCCGTCGGTAACTTCCTGAACGGCTGTAAGGTGAGGATGAGCGTGTGAAGATGTGTGTGTGCGGTCACACTGCTTCCACGTGTTGCGTGATGGTGTGTGTTTTTCAGGCGAAGGGCTTTGAGTTGAGTTACCTGGGCAAACTCTCTGAGGTGCGAGACACTCACGGCCGGCAGCCTCTGCTTCATCACGTTTGTGTGATATTGCTCCAGCTTTACCCACAATCCTCTGATCTGTACTCTGACATCACTGCTGTCACAAAAGCCAGCAAGGTATGAAGCTATGTTTGGTGTGTATAGCACTTTATTTTACAGTCCTGTTACTCATGTATATATTTTATTATAGTATATATATGTGTGTGTGTGTACAATTACTACATTGGTAAAAAACTAAACCTAACCCTGCCCCATGTTGTTAACTTATATAGTTTCTTTGGAAGGTTCACTGTAAGTTCATGTGTTAACCTGATTTTGCCAAGTGCAACATGTCTGTGGATCAACATCTTTGTTGACCCTGGGACAACATTATGATTAACCAATCAGATTTGTAGAAACAGTTTACAGTTTTTGTGAAGTTTAGGCTTAAAATCAGTGTTTAGTGCTTGCACATCAGTGTCAGTCATCTATCATTTCTTCTGATTTTAGGCATTACTCATGGGTAAGGTTAGGTTTAGGTGTAGAGATATGGTCAAGACTAGATATTTGCATTCAACCTAGGGACACATAGTAAGTTGGAAAATCAGGATGTGCCAGTACATGCAAGTACAGGTACAGTAAAATAATGTGCAACCATGAATACTATCGTTTTCAAACACTAACTAGTGTCACACTAATAGTCCTGCCTTCTAAATAAAAGAGCCATTCGCTGATTGGTAAAGTCATTGCATCAGCAGCCATTAGAAGCCCCAGTTCCCGTAGAAACCTGAGGCATGACCAGGGGCCTGTTCCATAAACCAAGATTAGAGTATAAGCCAGGCTTATTTCAGTTAGTCTGACTTATTGTCAGTTAATTTGTATTAAAATAAGTCAGACTATCTGCCATAACCTGGCTTATTTGGTAAACTTGTATTATGGAACAGGCCCCAGTTCTAGCCTGAAAAAAACAAGCTGTTTAGACACTATTTGAGCATAAAAAATTTATAAATGATCAGACAGGACGCTGAAGTACTCTACAACATACACTTTACTTAGGAAACCGGAACCTATAGCCTTGTGGGTACTGTAATCTCCCGCTACAAAAAACAACATTCATGGAGCAATTAATTTCAGATTTTGTTGCTGATTTGACATATGCAGCTTAATGGCAAGTTCAGTCAGCTGTTTCTGAGATTTCACGATTCCCCCATACATTTAGATAGGACTTGGGTGCGTCTCAATCAGCTCCCCAGCGCCCGAGCTGGTGAAACAGTAGATCGTGTACACTAGTTCAGTCACTGGTAAGTTCACTTACTGCACGTTGGGACAGCGATCACTCAAATTCCAGTTTACACAACATAAAAGAACGTCAGCACTGGAACTAATAAACAACACGCAGGAGTCCTGGTCCAGCTTGGTCGTTACAGTTATTATACTTATTTAGAGATTTGTCAGGGAGCGGACGTTCCAGTGCACTGATTACACGATTGAGACAACCATTAAAATGACTCCCTGATCAATCAATCAATCACTTTTATTTATATAATGCTTTTAACAATACAGACTGTAGCAAAGCACTGAACATTATCAAGTATGAGAATAGAGTGATGGTAATGTATAATGACGAGAATAACTATTTATTTATTAAATGCAGAGACGGTCTCTGTAGTCAAGACGACAATAATTACTAGAAATCAGGTGTCCCCAACTAAGCAAGCCAGAGAAGACAGCGGCAAGGAACCAAAACCCCATCCATGAGAGAATGGGGGAAAAAACCTTGGGAGAACCAGGCTTAGTTGGGGCCAGTTCTTCTCTGGTCGGACGCCCAGCACCTAATTTCCAGTTTAATTTAATTCAGTGCCCTTACTACTGATTGAGACCCACCCTTGGTCTTGTTAGAGCTACCCAGAGGGCTTTCAAATATGGCTGCCGAGTGAACAGGCTTGAAAGGGACTTTGGTGGAGGTGCGTCGTTGAACTTATTTATGTCCTCAACTGACTCACTCACTCAACAGCCAACATTTTCCATTATGCTACTAACCAGAAATCCTTACAATGCACTTACCTCATGAACTTCAGTGTCCGGAGTGAAATGAGCTAGAGTTTAGACAAAATACATAGAAGCTCACTTTAATTACTTTCTTTGACTTCTAAAATATGGAGAATATTGAGGAGGAGAAGACTTTTGAGTTAATACAGATAGATGTTGGGATGATAACCAGTGAATTTGTATCCTGTTGTTTTGAATATGTCCCTCTTTTCCTGTCTCTGATAAACTTTCACATGCTGGCGGTTAGTGCGACTACACACAAGTGCAGCTGAATCTCTCGCAGCTTGAGTCGCTTTGCAAAGCATGCTGGGATCAACTCCGACTACTTGAGAAGGATGGGAAGAAGAAGAAAGGTGGAGGAAGGAAAGAGGAAGGTGGAGAAGAAGCAATGCTCCATCAGAGGCTCGCCCAGTTTCTGAAAGACTGTGAGGAGAGACTGAAGGTGCTACGAGCCGTTCACCGCAGAGTCATCAACAGGTAAAACGAGCTGGGTAACACAGGCAATAGCTGACAGTCGTTGGAACATTTGCGTTGAACCACATGCAAAAAGATGTTTTTTTCCCCCTTATTTAAATATTTAATAATATTATAATAAAGATTAAGAAAAAAAGTTATTTATTTTTGTGTGTTTTTAAAGGTACTTACATAACCCAACGTTTGATTGAGTTTCATTTTAATGCACAATGAAAAACATATATTTTTGATAACTGTTAAAAACTGAGTTATCTGTTTTTGCAAATGAATTCTTCATATATATATATATATATATATATATATACACAAATAATTTAAAGGATTTTGTTGTAATTTTATGCCCATGAAACATTAAATCAAGTTCAAAATTCTTCATTGGTAAAGTTAATTTATTTAACACTATTCCATCTTACCACTCTTGCACCTTACCTTACCTGTCTTGGATAAGTGTAACACTTCATATATAAAACATCATGAAATGTTCAACACATTGCAGCGCTCAATTGGTTTTATATTTCCTTGCATTTAGATTCCACTCGTTCCTGCTCTTCCTGGGTTATTCGCGTACCATGGTGAGAGAAACGAGTGCAGAGGTGTTTTGTAAGACTGTGAGTGACTTTGCTCTGGAGTACAGAGCCACTCGCTCCACTATCCTTCAACAGAGGGAGAGAGAGAAGGAGAAGCACAGTCAAAACACACCTAAACTCAAAACCAGACTCCAACAAAGCCCGTCTAATGTGAGAAACAGAGACTTTACACAAGTAAGGGTCTGAAATAAATACTTTTTTAAAGCAGATATTTTGCTACTTCTCATTTTTTGTATATTTAAAGTTTATATAGCCTACTTTATGTATATCTGGTCACACTTTCTTTTAAGGTCCAATTCTCACTATGAAGAACCATTAACTAGGACTTTTGCCTCAATAAACTTCTAATTTGGTGCTTAATAATAGTTAGTAAGGTGGTTTAGACATAGAGTGTTTATATTTTAGAGAAATAAGAAGCAAAATGTAAAGAACATTTTAATTAAGAAGAGATACACAATGATGGATTACTTTATTTCACCGCAGGAGAATCCGGAGCAGGTGAAACTTGAGGAGGTTTTGAAGACTCCTGAACCATTGTCATCATCGTCTTTCCACTTTGACTTCACTCTTCCACGGCAACGCAGCAAGTCAAGTGACAAGAAAGGTGCCTTTTTTAAAAATGTTATGCATCCTTAAGTTGTGTTTAAATAAAAATGTTAAATATTCTGAAATATTCGTAACTGATTTGTTGCAGGTTGCCTTCATTCTTCTTCCCGAAAGCTGAAGTGGTGATCTCCAACCCTTGTTTCCCTTAAAAGTGTAGCTTATTGATGCGTAGCTTGTCAACTATATTTTTTGGATTATGGAAGCAAAACTTGAAATTGCATTTTTTTTTTTTTTCATTGTTAGTAAGGTAGCAACTGTCACAAATCTCAGTAACTTTTAGGATTTGAGTCAAAAGCAGGGATTTTTGGATGCTGAATTGTTGCTATCGTGTGTTTCATTATTGTTTTAATGCTTAACCTTTGTTGAAAAGAAAACGTTCTATTGTGTTTCTATTGTGACCACTTAACCCATGGTGACAAGATGCCTTTACTTAATTCATGTGTTTTACATTAAATTAACGGTACAGTTATATAATCTACAATAAGGTGTTAGCAGTTTAGTATTCTTTTAACCATAACTCCCTGTAATGATTCAGAATTCAAATAAATTCTCTTCATGAATAATATTGTGATGATTCAATGGTTTTGTGTTAAGTAGATGTTTAGTAGCCTTCTTAGTTTAGTTTACATGTTAAATATTTGTTGTATTACAAGCATGGTTTACAAAACAGATTAATATAAAAATATCATTATAGTTATTGTTCACAAGCCTATATAAAACCGTTATAAGTTAATATTTCCCACAGTGTTTTTACAAATATTTCTTCAATTTAGCAACATTGGTTTACCTTTTATGTCTATTTATCACGTTCGATGTAGTTAAACAATATATTGTAATACTTTAACGACTTGTTAAGTGTAAAATCGGATCGAACAGCTTTTATAAAGCGATTTGTACTCTGAGGGAGGATGCTGCTGACCAAATCTTAAATTCACCAATCAAACGAGGACTTTATTTAAAAGGAAAGACGTACAAGAGAATGACGTGTAAACCCACCAATCAACAGCATGTTGTTGAACAGCGCGCTGAGATGTAGCCAATGAGATTGAAGGATATACAGCGCGGGGCGGGGCTTGGTTCCAGTGCGTATTTGCGCGACGCCATTTCGTGCATTCGTCTGTTGGTCGGTGTCTACTGAACGAGCTGGTACGGACTGTATCCACAAAACAGTACAGCACCGAATTTTAATCATTTTTAGTCTTAAACTCCCGGTGAGTATTTTGATTCGAGAGATTTTTGTCACCTTTTTTTATTTTTGACTGACTTTGAACTATCTTTGGAGAATTTTTTGTGTTTTTTTTTTTATTTTTAATGCATTTTTCTGGTTATTATCTGCTTGGCTTTGGTGGCGTACATTTTGTGATGCCGTGGTAGAGCAGTGAAAAACATATGCTTTGAGAGGACCGCACGATTTTTATTTTGTTTTTCAAAGTAGGAGTTATTTTTCACCCCATTTTTTTTGCAGGACTACTGCTAGAGCAGCTGGTTTGTGTGATTTTTGCAGTTAATGTGGAGGAGATGTCTCATATGGACCGGTGGTTGTGTTTTCAAGATGGGGTCGTTTTTCCCTCCATGTCCAGGATTCACAATATAAACGCGTTTTAAGTAAATTTTTTAACCTGACAGACTGTTTTTCCCAACACGAGTAGACTGTTTGTTTTTATTCGGCTGTAGACATTTGGACTGCGCTTGTCCTTTTTAACACGATTATTTGGGCGTTATTTTTGCTCTTTATTTTTGAGGGTCGTTGCGTTCCTGTCGGAGTCGTGTCGATTGATTTTTTGTTTTTGTTTTTCAGGCGACATTTTTGCAGGTTTTATGTCTCTGCACTTTTAATGGACTGAGAAAACACGTTTTCTGTCTCATGCAATAATTTCTATCAGTGCATGGACCGTTTAACACACTTCACATTTGCACACTGGTCTGTGCAAAACCATGTAAACGCTAATCTTTCCATTAAAAGTACATCAAGAATGTTGAATTGAGCTGGTTGCTTTAATATTAAATAAATGTTTGAAGAAGAGACAATTACTGCCTTTGCTCAATTGCCCCCATACTGTATGTGTTCAAAATAACATCATATTTAGATGTAATCCAGACGTTCAGCCCATTAAGCTCTTTTAGTTGTCTTGCAGAATGTCTTAAAGAAATATAAATGATATTTACGTCCCCTCCTTCCCGACACTGACGGACGGTGTCTGTTGAACAGTATTCTCAATGCAATTTAATATTAATAATTGGTTTAATTGTGTTATGTCTTCTTTCTGTGCTTGGTGTAGAACATGCAAGTATTTTTTTTTATTTTGTTTTTATAAAATGGGTAACTTATGTGAAGTGCACCAAATCATGTTCCCCTCAAAGTTCCCAAATAGGCACACATTAGGTTCATAATAATCATCCTTAAGCAATTAAAACCATTTTTGTTTTTAGCTGTAATGTGTAGATCACGGTTTCCCAAACATA
This sequence comes from Enteromius afrohamiltoni, assembly GCA_034779775.1. Lineage (NCBI taxonomy): Eukaryota > Metazoa > Chordata > Actinopteri > Cypriniformes > Cyprinidae > Enteromius > Enteromius afrohamiltoni. The sequence continues at coordinate 908,017 of JAUYWG010000040.1, read as the reverse complement.
AGAGTCATACACAAGCCAACCTATCCAACCACTACTTCTAGTGTAATCTTATTTTTAACAAAATAATAATAAAAAAAACACTTGTTTGTAGAATGCAAAGTAGGAAATGCTTGTGTCCATGTGCTCTTACAATATAAGCAAATGCTGCAATAAGACAGCAGCAGCAAAATGCGACGTCACTATAGCTGTAGTGTGAACGGTGTTTAATGGATTGGGAGTGATCAGGTGTCGTTGCATTGCGATGCCCTTTTTGTGTGTGAATTTGATGTATTGCAAAACACTGGGAAACCCTGGTCTAGACCGAACCCCACATGCTAATGTTAATGTCTTTGTTTACAGGACACACGTCACACTTTAAGGACATGCAGGTCACGCTTCTATTTTGTAGTCCACATTTTACACCCAATTTTTCATACATTTTCTCAGAAAGATTAGTCCCATCATGGAGATTTCTGGTCAGTCAACCTAAAGCCCTCGGTTGTAGTAAAAAAAAGAACCCTGATTTAGGGAGCTAAAGATGTTCGTTTCTGATTTTATTCATTTTGCTTTTTTTGTAGTTTTTGAGGCAGCTTTTTTGACCCACGTCAATCCGTAAGTTGGTTTTTCTTTTATTCTCCACTTCCGCACCAATCTTCCTGAAAGTGTTTTATTCAGACTAGCCTGCTGTTTGCTGTGTGTAGTCTTTACCTACTTCTATCACCTCTTTGAACAAGGAACAAGTACTTTAAGTAGTCTTGTGGATTTTTTTTCTGTTTAGTACAATTAGCTCAAGCAGGCAGACCAGCAGCACACTAAACCACACAAAAACACACTATATCCCATAGAGAATCACTACTTATTTTTGTTACACTGAGGTCTAGCCTTAATTTTTTTGGATTAATGGTAATGTAATATACAGGACAATTATAAATGCATGTTTGCTACACTAATCAGCATTTGAAGTGGATCAAAACCTTTCATCAAAGTTGTCCTAGAACCTGAAACCAAATGCGTTCTCTTAGGACAACTTTGGTCCACGTCTAATGTTGGCAACTTAAACATATAATATATTCAGTATGCCATTTAAACACATTTCCTGTCCTTTCATATACAGTTGTGTAGTAGTAGTAGTGCAGAAGATGTTGAGATGGTAAATTGGTTGTAAAAGCCAGAGCAAACATCTTAATTTCATATTTAAAGCATATTGTTTTCCCATTTAATAACACTAAAATGAATCTAAAACGTGACCCCATTGAATACTCAATTGGCAGTGGTGATAACGATGGTAACTGCAACATAGTTCGGCCTATATAGATAATATAGATAATTTGTACAATAGAAGTATTTAGAAATAGACTTGACTAAAATTGCTGTAACTTGAAGCAAAGGTAGCTCTTAATGTGCAACGTATTACCTTATAGACACATACAAGGCCGAGTTCTGTTCTATCAATCATGGTGCCTGAGGAGATTTGGAGGTTTTCATTTGTGTAGACCTCATGACTTGCGCTATAATTGGCTCATAGTGACTGTTTCAGCCACTTTATAATTTCCTACAGACATGCTGATATTAATCTTTTTGTTAAGCTATAACGCAGACTTAATGGTGCGTCTTAAGCTGTGCCGAGGGCATCATTTGATAGACCTTTTTAATCTCTTGGCGGCAGTGTGAGCTTTTTTATTTTTATTGCGTTACATGACTGGGAAAAGTCAGTCTATTTCACAGTCTATAACACTTTGAATCGAAAGGGTTTTAGATCATGTGAGACTGAGCGGGTTTATGTAACATTGTGACATGGCTGTTGTTTTTCTTGGGATATCTGTCTGGATTTCATTTTCTTTGCCTCAACTTGTGTATACCAACCACTGGGTGGCAGCATCTGAACGAAAGCCTGCTTGTTTGACCTTGGGAAAGTGTTGAGACTGGTATGATGTCCGTGAAAGTGCGGTGTGTTACATCACCCACCCACGCAGTACGACCTTCACCCACAATGCACTGCTGAGCAGCAGCTCAACGGTGTCCAATAACAACCCTCTTCTCTCCAACAGAATCAGGCAGACAGACGACTCAACCTGAAATACAGACAGAATGGAGTGAGTTCTGACTATTCAACCCCCAACATCTCCCTCAGCACACTTAAATATCTCAATGTGAACGTTATGTGGCGGTCAGGTAGCCGCGTGTCCCAAAAGTGTCCGAAAATACTGCCAAAACACTAACCTGTCCAACTCAAACATGCCAGTTTACCCCTCAAATGTGTAATAAGCACAGAACATTATCCTCACACAAACACATAACCAGATACACTTATCGAATTAACAGTTTAGTGCATATCCTTTCATTTTACTGTCAAAGCCATAGTAAATTCTAAGATCCCTCTATGTTTAAGCCTGAATGCAGCAGGCGTGTAGTTTGCATGTGTGATATCTCAGCAGGTCATACATAACCACAGATATGAATGAGTGGCTCATTTGACCAACATACTGCATAAGAATACAACACACACCTGTCTAGTTGATCTGTGAATCTTCTGATGTGCACATTATAGCACAAGGAAGCTTTATATGACTGCTGTGGCTCATATTTTAAACCTACTAGTTGATATAATTCATGAAATTAATGTAATTTTATTTGGAGTGTTACAAACTGTATATCTTAATGTCTTTGGTTTTTTGGTAATGTTCATAATAGTGGAATAATTGGAAATGTTAAAGTATTGATCTGGGCTGTAATCTTCATGTGGTTCCATTTTAAACTGAGAAAGTCAATGTGAAACCAAAATTGGCAATTTTACTTTATAATAGGGCATTTGTTTTGTATTACTGCAAGTAATTACGATTGATAAGTACAATTACAATCAACAAATGCTATTTTGACACACAAATGGGTTGCAAATGCGGTTTCATATTGACTTTAGATATCCAGAATGAATCCAGTCTCACTACCTACGTTTCCATCCATGTGTTTTTAAACAAATTTAGGGATTTGCAAAAAAATCTGCATGCACATAAAAAAAAAAAAAGTATCAGTTAAGAAGCATATTTTTTCAAATCTATTTAGAAGGCACGCACAAATTCCTTGATGCAGAACCAAATCAGATCACGTGATTGGATAACTGGACTAGTCACTGGACCAATCACGTTGCACAGCCGTTTTCAGAATTACAATTACGTATATTAAATGGTGTGTATAGTCTTTAATCAAAATAATTTGGTACATTTACCTCCAAGAACTATTTCAAACAATTGTATTTCCACAAGCGATTACTGCATTCCGCCTGTTGCATTTGCAGCAACTTCCATTTATTACTGGTTGTATCCAGTTTCCCAGGAAGTGATGAATCTGCTCTCTTAAATTTATGAAATGGAAACGTTTTATTTGGAAATGTTCGATGCAATATTCAATTTAAAGTCAACTTCGCAACTTTGGATGGAAACATAGTTATGGAGGCTGGCGATGATGTTATTGACAAGCTAATTTCTCATCTGTCCTTCCTGTCTCTGTCGATCTCCTGCATCCCCCATTCCTCTCTTTTCGCCTAGTCATTCCCCCACAACCAGCAGCCTGATGGCCAGCAACGTCACCAACAAGACCGATCCACGGTCGCTGAACTCTCGGGTCTTCATCGGGAACCTCAACACCATGCTGGTGACCAAGGCTGACGTGGAGGCCATCTTCAGTAAGTACGGGAAGATCGTAGGTTGCTCTGTGCACAAAGGCTTCGCCTTCGTCCAGTACGCTAACGAGAGGAACGCCAGAGCTGCTGTCGGTGGCGAAGATGGCCGCATGATCGTCGGACAGGTGCTCGGTAAGTGGAGTGATGTCATACTGCGAAGATCTCATTGGTTCAGGACATTGTAGATTGAATTCATTAAAACATTCTTGGAAAACAAAGGCAATAAATTAAAGAAACATCCTATTTTTAAGTTGTAAAAAGTCAATGGTCTTGCCGGCCATATTTGCAGTACCTTCAAGCATGCAAGACCATCTCAATCTACTTGAACTTGACTAGATCTTGTACTCGGTGAAAACATGCTCACCGTCTGTTCCTATAGTAAGATGATAATGCAGTGATGCAATGACTTCAGCAATCGACGATTGGCTGGTTTATTTAGAAGGCAGAACTTATATTGTGATTACTCTTCATTGTCCTTTCTTCCGTTTGTGAACTGCCTTGGTGTATGTGCTGGCCTTGGTTAATCTCCCAAAACTTGTCAAGAATTTGTTCATAAATAATATAAGGAATTTGCTTGAAAAAAATTGAGTCTCAGGACCCGAAAATAGTTCCCTGTGCCACCAGTTGGATATGGATATTGGATATGTTGACTTAACGGTAGCCTATTTTTTGATGCTTTTCAATCTTTCTGCTTATTCAGATATTAATCTGGCAGGAGAGCCAAAACCTCATCGGTCAAAGACTATTAAACGCTCTGCAGGAGATATGTACAGGTTTGAATAAAATTTTATTTTAATGTGTAAGTGTTTTTTTTTTGTTTGTTTTGTTTTGTTTTTTTATAGCTCTTGTTAATTTTGTACTTTCTCCTCCAACAGTTCTTCATTTGATCTGGACTATGACTTTCAGAGGGATTACTATGACAGGTGAGCTCACTGATCAAACGCTTCGTAAAGAGCTTTTTTGTTATTATTCAATAGAGGGTTTAATGTCTGTCTGAACTGGGATTGTGTGGTTCCAGGAAGTTGTGTGTTAATCTGCGTGTGTGTTTTCAGGATGTACTCGTATCCGTCCCGTGTTCCCCCTCCTCCTCCTCCGCTCTCGCGGGCCGTGATTCCCTCCAAACGTGCACGAGTGAGCGTGAGTGGCGGAGGCAGTCGCAGGACCAAGAGCAGCTTCTCCTCCAAGAGCAGCCAGCGCACGTCCCGCACCAGTGAGGACCACTGCTATATTCTTCATTTTATACATCTCTCTCTTTTTATATTTTATTTTTCTAAAATATAATCCTGTAATTGATTTTATAACCACATTGTTCTGAAATATGCACACTACTGGTCTAAAGTTTTTTTTTTTTTTTTTCCTGTTTGAAAAGTTTATTCTGGTCAATGAATCCACATTTAATGAAAATGATGAAAAATAAGAACATTGATATTGTGAAATTATTATTATTTATTATTTATTTATAATTATAATTTTTTAAACATTGCTTATTAAAGACTTGAACAGCAAATCATTATATTACAATGATTTCTGAAGGATCATGTGACACTGAAGACTGAAGTAATGATGCTGAAAATTCAGCTTTGATTATAGGAATAAAATGACATGTTAATATTTGTTCATATAGAAGAATGTTATATTAAATGCTAATAATATTTCAATATTTTTAATCTATTTGTTGATCAAATGAATGCAGCTTTGGTGAGCATAAGAGACTTTTACAGATGTTACAATCTCATCAGCGAACCATTGGACCCTAGTGTAACTTTAGTCTAATAAGCACCTCATGTCTGAGAAATACCACTATAACAGCATTCATATCTGTGTGCAGTGAGAGTCGATGATCTACAGACCATTAAGAAGGAACTGACTCAGATTAAACACAAAGTGGACTATCTGCTGGAGAGCCTAGAGCGCATGGAGAGAGACCACAGCAAGAAATCAGGTATATGCCTGTCTGACGGTAAAACTACCGACCAAAACCATCCCTTCTATTCCCTTCTAATGATTGTCTCCTAATGCTTCTGCACAGAGGTGAAGAGCGCCAAACCAGACGAAGTCTCACCGCAGCACTCCAGCAGCAAGAAAGAACGCGAGAGCACAGAAATGAATGACTATGAGGACGAGGGAGACCTGCTGGAGGAAGAGGAGGTGAGTGAAATGCCTACAACTGCATTGGAAATCACGCATTAACTCGCTCATGTTCACCCGATGCGTTTGGTTTGCGCAGATCAAGAGTCGAGGAAGGGAGGATGATGAGGAGGAAGAGGAAGGTGAGCAGGAGGAAGGAGAGGATGATGGAGACAGTGCCAACGGAGACCATTCTTAATCACGTCAGACACCGGACACCCATGCATGCTCACCGTGAGATGTAGAGTAGATCCTCTGACCTTTAATGCACACTTAGTTTTATTTTATAAGTCCAGAACAATAACGAAGACTGTGGATCATGAAAGTGATGCTCTTTTAGATAAGTCGCATGAACCCCTGACTACAGCCACCTTTCCATGCGATCTCGTAATTCTTGCATTGAAAAGCGCTTTACAATTGAGAAAATACATTTGATTGCAGTGAAAACGCTTTCATTGGTGTGATATTGAACACATGCTGCCGAGCTGTTTTAAAGACTGACAACCCAACGGTTTGATTGTGTTTGTGAAAATCTGGAGGAGGAATCACTCAGAAGTGACATGATTGGATTTCACCAAAATATCAGTTATAGTTTGTGCTTAAATGGTTAGAGCAATACAATTAACTAGGTTCATAAATGTTCAACCCCTTGAAGGCAAGCTCAGTATTTGTCAATAATTACTTTCCTGAACGACTAATGTAGGTCTTCTGGCTGGGATGGTGGTTTAGTGATTGACACATTGATGAGCCAATCAGAATGCATCAATTTTGGAGATTAGAGCCCTTAAAGAGACACTAACGTGCATTTTGTACACTTAACCTTGATAATTGGTTTGCACTGACCTTAAGCTGCTGGTATAAACAAATTGGATTGTCATGCCTAGAAAGCAGTTTTTCCATCCACTTCAGGCACGTTAAGGTTCTTCTCCTTGGGTGATTTTAAAGTCTTAAATTGTGGCGTGTGTTACGGTGGTGATAATGGTGGCTGAAGTTCAGGAACGTTCTGTCATGTTTTTGAGGTCATTCATTCATTCTCTAAACCAGCCTGTGCAGATGGTTCTTGCACAGATGCTCTCAAATACTCCTAAACATCTGCCTTCACCAATGCTTTCCATGATTCTTGTGGTTGTGAGACGCGTCTGTGCAGGATTTCAATCTCAAATGCACTGTTGATAGTCGTCGTCCCAACACATACAAGTCAATCTGATTATTTTGGCTCATGAGAGACTCAAATGGTTCTCCCAAAGCTCTTTAACGAACCAAACTCAATTGTTCTTGTGTGTGCGCTGGTTCAGGCAAAGCGATGTCCCTCTAGGACCCGTTTTGGGAATAAATGTTGAGTTACTCGTCTTGACCAGTGGGCGGCAGTGTGGTCCCGTTCTGTTCTTTAACTTCACAGAAATACTGCTTGATTGAACTGTTTTATATTTCATATGTTGTCACTGAATGTGTGAGAATAAGTTTGGATTGTACAGTAAATGTCATTTTACCTGTTAGTTTGTATCTGTGTACAGTGACACTAAGAGGTGAGTTTGCTTCTGGTAAATCCAAGATGTGTTTGTAGCCGTTTTGTTTTCGTTCTGTTTGTCTTTCATTTGGTCTCAATAAAACTACAAATGTTCATGACATGTTGGCTCTTATTGCAAGATGCTATGTTAACTGCTTTTTATCTTCCCCAACCAGTAGCCACAAAGAGAGTCAAAAAGCAGTGTTTTGCTTTGAATTATGCTTGCAGTCTTTCAGTTTGAGACGGATGCCTTTCTGCAATGTCTTAATTTATTTTCGAAAAACAATTTCCTTTATTTCAATTAACTAATCAAAAGAAACACTGATTAATGCTTGTACTGCTGCTGTTTTTACTGATTTTATGTTGGAGAGATTTGGTGTAAATTTGTGTTGCTGTCACCCAAAATGAAATCTCATCATTTCAAGGCCTGTGGCAAATACTAGGAATTTCGGTTTAGCTTCTCTCCCAATGAGATTGAGTTTATTTTTGTTGTTGCATGCTATTGAACTTATGTTTAGGATGTGTTTTGTATAATGGGGTTAAGATAAACAGGTCTAGACGAGTCTCTTTTTTTATGATTGTTTTCATTGGCCTTTCACATTCATCTTTTACATTCATCTCTCGCTCTGTCTGTCGCTGCAAAATTTGAAGACCTGTTAAAACACAACCCAAACTGTTCAAAACATATTTTCTGTTTAGGCCTCGGGAGCCTGTGAACGGTTTCTGGTGGTACCACAGCGCGAGATGAAAGATTACCGTGGTGTTCTAGTGAATGACTTGGAGGTTGAGCACTGATCGAGTCTGGAGGTGTTTGTATTCTCAATTTCAGTTTTATTAGTCTTCATTTTGTGGTCAGTGATTCAGACTCCCATCAAAAGTTCATAGTTGGTCATAATTATGGTTAACTTTACTTTTTTTTTTTTTTTTCTTTTTTTTTTATGTCCTACTTTTAACCAATTTCCTGCTGGTACAATACTGAACCGGTCTTAAAGCCTTTCTCTTTTTTTTCTTTTCTGTATGATCGTTAATGCTTTTTGTATTTTAGAATATCTTCTGTTTGGTTTCACAGTTACTTGATGGGGAAATATCTGTTTTTGTGAAGTAAGCCTGAGAAATGAAGTAGCACTGAATGGTTTATGGAGATCACAATGAAATATGTGGAGAATGATCATAAACTCAGGATTCAGTCAGTGATTGACGCTGTATTCTCCATGTGTCTGTGTGAATGAATGGCGTGGCTTCGTATTGAAACATTTGAGCTTTGGTTAAACCTAACTAATCAGCACATGCTATTTTTCAACAAGAAAACGATTGTGAACTGGCATGCAAATGAATGTTTTAGCCCTTTGCTTGTAAACGACTCCTAATTAAAGTCATTAACGTACAATATCACCAATCATCATCATTTAGAACAGCCAGGTGTTCGTTTTCAGAATCCTGCAATATAATAAAACATGACGTGACACACAGCACTTTTCCACAAATATGAGTGCTGGCGTGGTTTTAATCGTATACGATCAAATCCTTTAGAAATGAGGCCAGAGCTGCTTCGATAGTCACTTCACCAGCTTCAGTTTAATTTGAGGAAAAACAACTACTGTAAAATAAACACTGCAACTGACCTTAAAGACAACCCTTCAAAATAAAACTTGAAGACATTTTGACAAACAGTATTGTCAAAAATATTGGTATGGAACAAATAATATTTGCGGCCATGTTTCATAGCCCTGCAAAATGTGTAGCATAAATGTTCTCCCCGCTTGACTTTTTACGTTTAAATGGTCTGAGGACAGAATGCCGTCTGCCGGCGGGTCATTGAAGTGAATCTGTATTTGCATGTTCCTCTGTGACCTTTGGTCTACCTGTCAGTGAGCAACAAAACAGACTCATGTGAAATGAACTCTCAGTTCAATTTAATTAAACAGGGATTATTGGAAACGAATGAAATGACTCTGTGCCGTTCTACTGCTGCTTTGGAAGCGGACAGATGCAGGAACAATCAAACAAATTGAATTCGTGACACACATCTGCTGGATTTCATATACAGCGAGTGAACGAGGACCAACGAAATGAAGATGAAGAGAACAATTACTGGGTGAAGCATGCCACAGATGGCAGAACAACACGCCAGCCGGACACGAATATTCATTAATGAAGCGTTCTGTGTGTGTGTGTGTGTGTGTGTGTGACAGTGCTGCACATCTGACGCCTCACTGCTCACAATCATTCCAGTGCAGTGAACACACACAGCCTCTCATGCGTTCAGGCGGTCTGTCATCTCTCTGTCAGCTTCTTCGTCTCTGCTCTTTCCGTCCTTTATTGTCTCTCTGTCTTCTTTATTTGATGAATCTGTCTCTTATACTTTAACATCCATCACTCCTATATTTTCCTGCTGGTCGGAAACCTATTCATTTACACCATTTATGTTTATCCACCTGTCTGTCTGTCCACCCACATCTATCTATCTATCTGTCTGTCTGAATTATTCATCTATCCACCCATCTTTCTCTGCATCAGAAACCTGCATTCTAACACTCTTCACTGTATGGTGCACACACACTGAAAAAACACACCTGTGCATTCACTCGCTGAAATACGCACAGCCTCACGCTTCTCCAGAGAGTTACACAACTTTCTGCAATCACACTCAATCTCGACTGTTTGCTGAAGCCCAGGTCTTCACGGTTAAACAAACACGAGTCCATGCAAGCACACACACACACACACACACACGTGTATGCATGATGTGACATGTATTTTATGCAGTCTCATGCTATCAAGCAAACAGACATAATGGACTCACCAAACCAGAAACTCAACAAAGAGTTACAACAAAAACTAAAAAAAGGAAACAAACACTGGTGCAGCATGGGGGATCCTGCAGGATGTTTGGGCCACGAGCTGATTTATGTGTGTGTGCTGACATACCTGTGTGTTTCTTTGAGAAGGTCATGTGTGCAGCACTGTTGCCAAGACAGTGTTTGTTCCTGGCCAAATGTGCGTGTGTGTTCAGTGGTGTTGGATAACGTGTTCTTTAGGAAATGTGTGTGTGTATCTGTGTGTGTTTGACCCTCTGCAGGCTGCATTGTGCCGCTGTTGGTCTAAGGGTGACTTGCTAGAATGTAAATGAGAGCGAACAAAGCCAGCCGTGAGCGATGTGAGATGCTTTAGGGAGCAAGACACAAAGAGAAACACTTACTAGGGCACTAGAAAAACTGCTGACTACCAGCATACTAGTGTTCACACGTCACACTACGAGACAGCGAGTGGTTTGATTTATATATATGTATATATACAGTAGTCAACATTTGAAGTGGATCATACGATTTTCAAGTTGTCCTAAGGCAAGAACGGGTATTGTTTTTGCTTTTGAGACCACTTCGATGAACTGAAGATGTTGACTCTTGTATGTATGTAAATATATTCATAAAGTAGTGTTTAAAACTTTCTTGAAATATTGACTTGTCAGTGTTACTTCATTTATTTAAATGTAGTTCCCGGTAGTGCTTTATTCTACTTTGCACTAAATTCAATTAAATATAGTGTATTTTTGTGGAGATCATGTTGCACTATTGACTTTTTTTTTTTTTTTTTATCAAGTAATTCTTTACTCTATTCACATTTTTGGTGTGTTACTATTATTATTGAGTTGCATTAAATGTGGTAAATTGTATTGAAATCTAATGTTGCATTATTTGCACTATTGATATTGTATTCAATATTTTCTAATGTTTTGTTTCATTTTCAACATATAGAATTAAAAATGTTGTATTGCAGTTTTTTTATTCATAATTGGTCTTTTACTGTATTGTAATATTTTTTTCATTTGCAATCAGTGTTTCCCTTCACTCACATTTTCTTTGTTCTGTTTGATGTGTGTAAATCACCAGGGTGTTTTGTGGATTCTCCATCCGTAACCTTCACTGGTTTACAGCGTTCAGAGCTCAGAGCACATGGAGTTTGAACTGCTGAGATGTGAAGGTGTGACGCTCTTCTCCGTGTGTTTGTGATGTTTCTCCAGCGGTCTGCTGAGGCAGTGTTTGATATAATGTTCAGAGACACACTCTGTACTTATAATAAACACTAACAGTTATGTTCAGCTCATTTTCTTGGACTTTGTTTGGGTCTCTCCTAGTTTCTGTCTCTTGATTGTGTTGTTATCACTATTTATTATGAAATACTCATGATCAGTTTCATGTGACTGCAGGAAGTGACATCAGTTTGGAAGGAAAGTGAGCATCACGAGTGACCGATCACTCAAATAACAGTTTGACAGCATCGATATTTCTCAAGAGCATTAAAAAACACTTAAGTAATCATCTATAGTTTCTAAAACTCAAGCGTCTGCTTACATTCACTGAAGGGCTTCTTTAAATCATAAGTTATGTTAAGTTAAGCTTCAAATGTACAGCGTCTCCTCGTCTCGTTCTGCTGCACGACACACTTATTATTATTCTTTGCAGATTTCGTTGGAAAACATCTTCTGGAAGAGAAGGAAGGTCTGTCACAGTGCATTGTGGGATGCGATTGTGTGTATTGTTTGTTCCGTTGTGTGTAATGCAGATGATCATGAGGTGTATTGAACTCTCCGGGCCTCCGTCAGCCGCAGTAAGAGCTGTTTATTTAAATGCTATTTTCTGTGCAGCTGAAGCTGATAATGTAGTGTTTTCTCTGCTGATCTGGGCCCAGTCGTGCGTGTCTGTGTGTGTGTGTGTGTGTGTGTGTGTGTGTGTGCGTGTTCTGATCTGGAGAGATTTTCGAAATCTCATGCGATTAGAGATGGCAGAGCTGAGTCTGAAGACGTCTGTCCTGTTTCAGGAGATTCTGCAGCGCTTTAATGAGCAAACACTGCTGAGTAAGTGTGTGTGTGTGTGTGTGAGTCTTCTGATGTCACACTAATGTAGGTCAGCCGCTAGATGATGTCACCACCTGCGAAATCACCCTTAGCCAATCAGACGAGAGATGAGCAGGAAAACAGACTTCCTTTTCTAGAGCTCTGCAGCCATTCACACACACACACACACACACACCTGCTGCTAATGTACACGACACAGAGAAACAGCAGTGATTAATGCTTTACTGCAGTCAGTGTGGCTGATCATCAGCATTTTAGCGTTACAGGAAATATAATTATATATAGAGGATATACTGCCTACTGTTGTTATCATTTCCACTGATAAGCATTTCAAAATGATGATTATATTTCATGCACTAAAATGATTGTTTCTTGTAAATAAAACAAAGATGATTGGAGTGTATTAGATAATACAGTTTCACGTTACTCATAAATGTTGTGTATACACATAAGATAGTGACCTACAATACCCCTGTGTTCTGGAAACGTCGTCTCACAGAGAGAAATCCAAATCAAAGTCTAAATAAAACTCCCTATCCGGCTGAACGCCGAGCATGGGCTTCAAACACGACGCCAGTGTTTTCCTGAGAGCTGCTGGAGTGTGTTTGTGTTTGTGCACCGCTGCATTGTTGGGGGTAATTTTAGCCGTGCTGTGAACATATTGTTTTCTGTTTTCTATAAAGCACGATCATTTAGAGGTAAGACTTAACGTGTGGCACACTGCTGACTGGGTTTGTGTCATAGAGACACCAGACTGTTAACATGAGGCAGAAAGTAGCTTATAAGATAAGAGTCCCAACAAAGAAATCAACATCAGCGCTTTTGTGTTCGGTTTCTATAAAATATTACTTTGAAAGGGCTTAGGCTGTAAAAAGAAAATATTGTTAAATTGTTGTGATATTATTATTCAATCATTGTGTTATTTCTATTCTGTAAAATTATGATTATTTGTATTATTTGAGTTTACCATGATAGATAGATGACAGTAAGTAGATTATTTTCTTTATCAAAAATGTCATTCAAAGTTCAAATAAAAATGCTATTAATATTACTGCATTTTAAATTAATGTTTATATGATTATTTAATTCTATAAAAGAACAAATAATTCAACCAAAAATAAATGACAAGTTGAAATTGTCGATTTTTTAAATCAGATTTTCATCAACTGAAATTGTACATAATTGTTAACGCTTTATTTGTTTAAAGAAAATATTTAGCTTTAATTTTTGTATAGAATACATATTTTCTTTCATCATTATTGATTGATTTGAAAGAAAGAAATAACACATTAGTTAAAATAATATTAGTTAAAAAAAATATTTAAAAAAATATATTTTGAACTGAACATTTTTATATAATTGCAGAATTAAAAAAAAAAGTTGAAAAAGTTAAATAAATAAATATATATATATATATATATATATATATGATATTAAACTAAAATGGTCATGTAATTGTTATTTTACTGTTTTAAGACAACATTATTACAAATAGTACTCATATTGTTTTAATTCTATAAACAAACACATAACCAAAAATACATTTATTTTAAATTAGTTTAAGTTAAACATTTTGATTTTTAATCGGATTTTACCTAATCATTATTTTAATTGTTTTAAATTAAATTATATTATATAATGTTCTTCTGATTTTATTTACACATACATACACATAAGTCTAAATCAATGGGTGCCGCTGGTGTTTTAAACTCTGCTGTGTAACACCACTCTCCACAATTCAATCAATTCCCAAAAGGATAAAAGCAAGTCCAAGTCAAATTATGTTTTTAGCTGGATCATCTATTTCACGGCACCTAAACACTTTACAACTCCACAGACTTCAAAGAGATGGAGCATGGGGAGGACGTGGAGGAGAGTGATCATGCGTTGAGAGCTGAGATCATTCAGCTGCGCTGAGGCTCTGACCTTCACTTCTGCTGATCAATGATCCTGTCAGAGCTTCAGCCGTGCTTTCACAAACCAGCTCACTGTATCCCTGTTCAGTCGACTTCTTTCACTGCAGCGGAGCTGGATCGTGTGCTGCTCCATCAGAGCACATGCAGGCGACACATTATAAGATGAAAATGGACACAAAATATCTAAACGGACATTAGCTTTGCATGTTGAGTTAATCTTATTGATATGTTCAAGTGTGCTGGAACAGCAACTGCTTTCTGTTATCAGGGCTAACACACTCTCGAGGTGGAGAAAAGGCCGGCAGATGTTGTTTTTCAGCACCAACCCCTTGTTATCTTCAGTAAAGGTTCACATTGTGCAACAGGGATCCTAACTTCCCATATTGCTGAGTTCAGAAGTTAAGACCCTGTCCGGAGCCGTGAGGCCATGAGCCCTGAATATTTCCCAACATGCTCCTGGACTGTCTGAACCCGCTGAACTGAGCTTTACACGTGGCTCAGGGCTTTTTTGGGGGGACTTTGCTTGTGTCACTATAGACTGCATATGAGATCAAAGTTAGCTATGATTTGACTATAGTACTGAAACTAAAATTTCAGAACATATGCTATATAGCTTTACAGTGGGTACGGAAAGTATTCAACCCCCCTTACATTTTTCACTCTTTGTTATATTGCAGTCATTTGCTAAAATAATTTAAGTTCATTTTTCTCCTCATTAATGTACACACAGCACCACATATTGATAGAGAAACACAGAATTGTTGACATTTTTGCAGATTTATTAAAAAAGAAAAAACTGATATATCGCATGGTCGCAAGTATTCAGACCCTTTGCTCAGTATTTAGTAGAAGCACTCTTTTGATGGAATACAGCCATGAGTCTTTCTGGGTAAGATTCAACAGGTTTCCACACCTGGATTTGGGGATCCTCTGCCATTCCTCCTTGCAGATCCTCTCCAGTTCTGTCAGATTGGATGGTAAACGTTGGTGGACAGCCATTTTTAGGTCTCTCCAGAGATGCTCAATTGGGTTTAAGTCAGGTCTCTGGCTGGGCCGTTCAAGAACACTCACAGATGTACAGCTGTAGCTGTGTGCTTAGGGTCATTGTCTTGTTGGAAGGTAAACCTTCGGCCCAGTCTGAGGTCCTGAGCACCCTGGAGAAGGTTTTGATCCAGTATATCCCTGTACTTGGCCATATTCATTTTTCCCTCGATTGCAACCAGTTGTCCTGTCCCTGCAGCTAAAAAACACCCCCACAGCATGCTCCACCACCATGCTTCACTGTTGGGACTGTATTGGAAAGGTGATGAGCAGTGCCTGGTTTCTCCACACATACCGCTTAGAATTGAGGCTAAAAAGTTCTATCTTGGTCTCATCAGACCAGAGAATCTTATTTCTTGGAGTCCTTCAGGTGTTTTTTAGCAAACTCCATGCAGGCTTTCATGTGTCTTGCACTGAGGAGAGGCTTCAGTTGGGCCACTCTGCCATAAAGCCCTTACTGGTGGAGGACTGCAGTGATGGTTGAGTCTCTACAATTTTCTCCCATCTCCCTACTGCATCTCTGGAGCTCAGACACAATGGTCTTTGGGTTCTTCTTTACCTCTCTCACCAAGGCTCTTCTCCCCTGATAGCTCAGTTTATGGCCAGCTCTAGGAAGGGTTCTGGTCACCCAGACGTCTTCAATTTAAAGATTATGGAGGCCACTGTGCTCTTAGGAACCTTAAGTGTAGCAAAAAAAATAAATTTAATCTTGGTCAGATCTGTGCCTTGCCACAGTTCTGTCTCTGAGCTCTTCAGGCAGTTCCTTTGACCTCATGATTCTCATT
>JAUYWG010000040.1:881086-892031 GCA_034779775.1 Enteromius afrohamiltoni | reverse complement strand
ATGATCAGAAGAAATGGACAGCACCTGAGTTAAATATATGAGTGTCACAGCAAAGGGTCTGAATACTTAGGACCATGCAATATTTCAGTTTTTCTTTTTTAATAAATCTGCAAAAATTAGTTTTTCTGTCAATATGGGGTGCTGTGTGTACATTTATGAGGGAAAAAAATTAACTTAAATGATTTTAGCAAATGGGCAATATAACAAAGAGTGAAAAATTTAAGGTGGTCTGAATACAATTACAGACTTGTTTGTCATGCAAATTAAATTTACATCCAAATTTGTATTAATCCACACCCAACTTAAGCCCCGAAGAGTTGCTATAAACCTGGGGTCCAATGCTACACTGTAGATTCTGTAGATTTTACAAAAAAATAAAAATAAAAAAATAAAACATTTATGGCCAATAATTTACTAACAAGAAAATGTAAATTTAAAGCAGTAAAATCAACAATACACACAGCTATGAAATCTGTGTTGTCCCTTTAACATACTGACGGCCACAATAATAATGGTGGAAAAAGCCACATAAAGAATCAAAGTTTATCTGTGTATCTTAGCCTCGAACAGAAGTAACCTTTAATTAAAACCTTTTTATTACATTTTAAAGTTAAACTTTTTTTGTACAGTATATTTGGACTCACTAACTTCATTAAATATGTATGTGTGTTCAACAGACGAAAGCTAAATGATTGTTTGATTATTTCTGAGTGCCTTTTGCTGTCAGTGTGAATGCTGTATAATCACAGATTCTTGGTGACAAACTCCTTGCACGTAAGAACACTTGCCAATGAAGCTCTTTTTGATTCAAAGTAAACATACACTACATATTCAGGCAGTGTGAGGACATATGCCTTTTAATTACACCTGGCAGCTGTTAAACAGTTCACAGAAGTTTGTGTTCAATGTAGATTAATTATCATTTGAATGTGAAAGCAATTCTGTTTGGCAATCCAGTGTGTGATTGTTCAGTACTATTAAAGTAAATGATATTTTGGTAGATCTTTAATGCTGTCAAGATAACTCAATGCTTGTTAATGTTAATTACTCCTAAGAGCATTTCTGCCCAAATTACGGTTTGTTAGTCATGTTATTGTCAAAACTTCTACACTTTTACCTCTACTGAGCATTGTAGTTAGTTAATAGATCTGACAGAGAAATGGTTAAGTGTCTCTGGATAGAGGTTTTAATAATTATGTCTCTTAATTGTGTGATGGTTTCTCCATCAGCACTGGACTGCCTGGGGCGAGCTTTTATGATGAGCAGCGTCCACTTTTTTATTCGTTTTCACAAATCGACCCCATTTCCCATATCCTGTGTATTTCTAAGAGAAATGAGAGATTAGCGTATTTATATCTTTTGACGCTGTCGAAATCACACGGAGCTCTTGCTCAAGACTGCGGCGCAGCTGTAACCAGAACCTTGGAATGCGAACGCGTTTTGTTCCAGCAGGCGATTCAACAACGGGAGCGAACCACTGCCCGAAGCAGGGGGAGCCGCCTCACACGGGCCGGACCTTCGTCGACTTTTTACCTCTGTTTATCGACATGTCGGTGGGTTCGGGACAGGTTTAGTTCTTGTAAAACATGCGTCAACCAACTGGCCCTAAACACACTTCAGCATCGGCGACTCAAGCTCCACGGATCAGTTCGGGCTCCCCCATCCATAACTCAAGTCGACTTATTTGATTGACGGCTCCATATTTTTTGTGCGATTTTTTTTCTGTGGCTCCAGAAAGGACAAAAACGGGGTAATAGAGACAGAGAGGAAAAGAGGGAGAGAAAATAACAAACGCTGCTGGAAAGAAAGTGCGAGCTCAAGAGCGCTGGGAGCGACCCAGGGTCAAGACTGTGAAATATACATATATATTTCACAGACAAAGGAGTGCCGACTTTTGCTCATCTCTGTTTTTTAGGGAACTTGGGCACGCCGACATCATAATTATCTTGCATAATAGGTAAGTGCAATTTCCCAAGGCATTATAACTATAAATATACTTGCATTTATGATTTATGCTTTTTAATGCATGCAACAGTGTACAGCCTGTTTTGCCTTTAACTGCTGGTTGTTGTGCACGATGGAATAAAGCAAAAATATTCATAGACCATAAATGCTGATAGTGCCGTAAGTATCCGTTTTAAACGACACACGAGACGTGACCCTAATCTGTTCCAGCGGCTGGAAACTTGTAAACATAAAGCAACATCAAATTCAGCTTGCTTAATGTGAGCCATGCACGCACAGCCTATATTCTTTAGGTGGCGAACACTACAGAACAGAATTTAGAGAATTTCTGCAAGAGTTTGTTGGAAGGTTTATGGTCTGTGAGTGCGCCAACGTTACTTAACACGAGCTGTAACATGTCAGTTTTGTAGTGGTTTCATTCATGATGGTCTTTGTTCGTGCATTGTGCAGATTTTGCGCAGAAGAGACGCGTACGTGTTGCATTCTGTTGATGTGAAGTTGAATTTTAAGAGCTCGCGCAGCGGGCTGCGCCTCCAGCCGCGGGCTTTTCCGCGCTTCTGCAGAGCTCCGTTCATTTACTGTGGAGAATGTGTGTCAATGTCAAAGGGAGGTGTGTCGCGGGCCCAGACAAACCCGCAAAGGCCCTTTCCAAAAACGACTGCACGCAACAAACAGCGTGTCCTGGAAACGCGGCTGGACTCACTGAGATACACGGTTATCTGGCGCTTTATCTGGGGTCTTTAGTGAGTCATACAGCTTTTAAAGGGACAGTACACCAAAAAATACTTTGTTGCCATTTACTCTCAAGCATGTTTTTGTATTTTATGTAACACACAAGGACATTTTACGTGACAGTAAATATTTTTTTTACTTACAACCACAAAAAATGTACTATAATTCACACTGCTGAGCTACGAAATACCCATATTTTGAAGTCATATGATGTGATTGTGACCGTAAACTCGAAATTAATTTATAATAGGACTGTAAAAAAATAATAAAGACGGTTCTTTGATAAGCTGTAGATCTCCATCACCTGTTTGTAATTATAATTAACAAGCTGTGCAACATTGAGTTTATATTACAAATAAATCACCCGCGAAACTGAATACAATATTGTGTAGCTTGTATTAACTGCTGCATCATCTGAAAACATTTAAAGAATTAGCTTAACTGACGAGATGTGGATAAATATTTTGTGCAATATATTGCCCAGCCTTAATTTATAATTATACCAATTAAAGCATTTCAATTCTTTTCAGTTGATGTCATCAATCCCTCTTGTTTTTCAGTCCAACTACCTCTCATGTTCTGGGAGTAAAAACCCATTTATTTTCTCAATAACTTACAAAGCCATTAAAGACAGACCTGCAGTGAGCTACAGGGGTGTACAAGCTTTCTACTTTCAGTTTGGTCAATTTTTGTCTCAAAACATACAAAGGAGAGCGTTTAAATGACATAACTCCACGTTCTAGGCAATCTGTCCCTTTAAAGACACCCAGTCTCTTAATGTGCAGTCCCTGCTGTCTTTCACAACATTACAGCTGCTCAGACTGATGTAGGAGCAGCTGGTCTCAGGACCCATTTTGAGTCTGGTATTCAGAGTTGTTTGGGTTCTATTCGTGGGCTGGGCTTGTAAGGTAAAGAGAATTTCAGCTCCTCCCTCAAAGACACGGAGCGCCCCAGCACGGATCTCAGTGTTGTGTGTTGTGTAGTGTTGTGATTGTACGGCACACCAGCGAGTAGAAGAAGAGATATTAGAATCAGAATAGTGTAACGACTGCAGGAAAATCTATCTATCTATCTATCTATGTAAGAGCACAGTGGTGTTATTTCAGTGCAGTGAGTGTGGAGTCCGGGTGAAGCAGACAGATGAACAGTCACTGAGGTGACGCGGCAGACTCGTGTGTTTTGTGGATCTGCTCCTGGTTGTACAAAGCTCCCTCTGTTCCCACGCATCCTCCAAACCTACAGCTCCAGCTATTTTTGCTCTCTGTGGGTTTCTCTCCCCATTCATTCTCTCACCTCGCTCTGCCCTCTTTAGCTTGTGTACGTCTGAAGAAAGAGGATAAACTCTGATCTGGAGGTGGATTGTAAAAACCAGTATCTTGAGTGGGATACATGTTTTGGTAGTTGAGATCAGAACTGTGCAATACAGGATAAAAAAAAATAAAAAATCTGTAAAATTTACGGTAAAAAAACAGTAGCTGTGGTTGCCAGAATAAAACCGTGAAAAATACGGTAACAATGTTTTTTGTTTTACTGTTTTATGTAAAATTTACAGTTAAATACCGTAAATTATAAACTGTTATACAGTGTTAATATAAGTTGTGAAACCTTTGAAATACACTGATAACTTCCAGAGGCAGCTGGTGATGGGTAAGTCAAGGATGATGAACCAAGGGCAATCACAAGTAACCTTTAAACAGTAACATTCACACAAACACTAAACACCATCATGATAAGAATTATTAAACTGAAATGTGCAATAAACATTCATTTAACAACATTACATGTAACTAGGGGTGGCCGTTCGCTTGTCTCGGTTCGGTGCATGCATGCGTCGCACGGTTCGGCGGTTCATGACATGCACAATGTAGCCTCGTGCCCCGTATGTGACGTCAGTTTGTTTCCCTTTCGCGTGAAATAATTGAGGTGTCTGCGGTGTGGAGTGAGTGCTGCAGGTCACGATACTGTACTGTAGAAATGGAAAGTGAGAGAGAAAAGGAAGGCTGCCTGGAGTTGGAGGATGCGCCAGCGTCGTATAAATCTGGTGCGTGGGAACATTTTGGATTTCATGTTACCTATTAGAGGATGGATAAGTTAAGTTCGGACAGATATTTAGAGAGGATGCTCGTGTTCGGTCACATCAGCGTGAATGTGCATCTGTGTTATAACGGCGCTTTTTGCCGCGTGTGCGCTGATGATCTGCTGACATTTCCAAACGCCTTCCTACAGTTGCTTAATAAAAGCGGGCTTTACATACAAAAAAAGTGCATGTGTCATTAGTATGAGAAAAAAAATTGGTTACAGCTCTGTCGGACGCAGAAGACAGAAAAATGTGTCCCGATCCGTGCTCTATTACCTGTGATGACAGCGGAAATAAAACAATAGATAGAACTGCGACTGTATGCAAGTATTGTGCAGCACGCATCCAATTCAGATTATGAAGGATTACATGATCTAACTGTTTTAATACTGTATCCTACATTGTAGATAATTAAGCTATACATCATATGCTGAAGTATATTTCTGGAGTGTAAAACATTAAAAGAAAAAATAACAAGAACCGTACAGACACTAAAACCGCGATACGAACCGAACCATGGGTTTTGTGAAACGTGCCACCCCTACATGGAACATACAACCCTAATAAACATGACTGATATAAAAAACCTAAGAAGAGTTCAAGAATCAAATTCAAACAAAATGTAAAATGCGATGCAGGGAGTTCCTGGAATGTCACTTTACGGTGCTTCCCTGTAAATGTATAAGGTAAAAAAAAAATTGTTACCGTTAAAATCACGGCCATTTTTTACAGTGTGATATATTTGCAATAATGCTGTTGATGTAAAATTGTAAATATCACAATCTTGGTAATGCCCTTGTAGCTATTATTTTCCTAACTTGTGACCTGTGACTATATGAATGGTACCTTTAGGATTTATTTAGGCTAGCAATAGCAAGCTAGCATCTCTGATATTAACTTCAGGAACGAAAATAGATTTAAAGTTTGAATGTTTCACCCAACCCAACGTGGATTGACTCCGCCCACTTGTTGCTTTTAGCTGTAGAGTTATTTCGTTATTCCGTGAAAGCAATCGCAGAAAACACTTTCTTGTGTCGTCTCTCTTCTGCGTGTCCTGAATGATGTCACGTTATGAAACACTGAAGCGGTGCAGAATTCTGGGTAAACCGAGGGTTTACATAAGCGAAGGAGTTTGAGGCGTTTCAGTGATGTCACGTCCTCACGACCATGGCCATAGATTACATCTGCATAATAAGATCTGGAGGATCTGTGTCCAAATAGTGCGGAGCCTCCAGCGTGAAGGTCGCTCCAGGAGCGAGAGAACATCTCGTCTTTAATGATGCACTTCAGTTACGCAAGGACGCTTAATCACGGCCAGTGTTTGAGTCTCTGTAATGAGCTCAGTCACTGTGCTTGACTGAAAAATCCCAAGAACGAGAGAGAGAACCAGCACGACTTCTGATGCTGAGCTTCATCCTGCTGGAGAAACGACATGGATGGATCAAATACGCTCTTTCTGCGGAGGCTGCGATTTCTGATGCATGATGCTTATCCAAGTTTAGAAATACATAGTTTCAAAAATATAGTTTTCAAGGGAATATGAATGGTTTTATATTTTCTGAAACCATTGCTAATTTGTATTTTTAAAATGAAAGTAATAAATGAAGTAAATAACTCAACAAGTTAACAACCCAGCAAGAAGACTCTCAGAAATAAAGGTACAAACGCTGTCACTGGGGCCGTACCTGTCCAAAAGGTGGACGTTTGTACCTGTTACACACCAAAATGAACTATTTATGTATAAAGATGAATGAGAGTGAATGAGAAATATATACTTGTTAAGCTTGACAACACCCTCCTTCAGATACGCCTAAATAAGTAATATACCATTTTCTCCAGCACTATTAAAGAGACCGGAATGATGTCATTTATGGCCAATGATGTCATATGAGTGGGGTCTAAATTATTATACTGTAATGGTATGAGTTCAGAGTTCAGTCTGTCTTTATTTTTTGTCATAAATAACATACTGCAGTTTATACTGTATACACACACACAGAGGAAAGGAACACAAGTAGAGGCTTCCACATTTTGTTAATATATATATGTATATACATATTAATTATTCATTATAGTGGGCAATGGCCACTTTAAAAACTCTAGTGGACTATAAAATGACAGAATCCCAGAAATGGCAGATAGAGAGACAGATAGATATTGTTTGTAGGGAATGCTGGGAGGTGTGGCTGCTCTTTTCCAGCTGGGCTGATGAATGTTCACGACGGTCCTGAGAGAGAGCTTTGGCGTCTGTCCGTGTCTCCATGGAGGCTCCTGCAGATCGTTCTCTTTTCTTTGTCATCGAAACTTTGTAGATGAACAAACACCGAGACAAAGCCAAGAGCAAACGGATAAACACACACACACACACACACCGCCCAGATCCGCTGCTGCTGATGGGAGGAGATTAATAATTATTATTAATACTTTCTCATTTCAGGATGTGTTTGTGCTACCAGTTCAGTCAAGCTGTGTGTGTGTGTGTGTTATTGAGCCATTAATTATCACAGTCACGCAGGTGTGTGTGCTTCAATCCATTACCAAATAAACAACACTAGAATGCACTATTAAATGTATTTATGTTACTTCGTATTTAAGTACATACAGAGAAGTTTCTCTCAGATTCTGGAGTAGTTTATGTGTGTAACTGCTCTTCCAGAGGTTTAGATTAGTTGTTTGGATGTTTTTAGAGGAGCAGAGATCTGGAGACCATCATACCTTTCTTATTGCAAATGTTCAAGTTCAAGTTCAGTATTTTATTGATCGTTATTATTATTATTTTCGTTTTATTCTTTAACAGTGTTAAGCTTTTTATTTATTTGTTTATTGATGTATTCATTCATTTTTAATGTATTTCATGATGTATGTATTTATTTATTTATTTGTATATCCGTACACCTCACGGAGCAGCTGGAGGTCTCTCAGGGCGTCTCGGCCCAACATGGCTGCACTCTTGAAATAGCCCTCGTTTAACACACACTTACCAGTAACGTCACACTACACCGTCCTCAGCTCCGGGTCGCTCGAGAAGGACGTTCCTGACGACAGAGGTCCTTTTTGCACACAGTGTTCACCGAACCTCTTTCCAGATGGTTTATAACATGAAAACTGTGGCTCTGTGGCAATACTTTGGTATGTTTTCCAGTCATTGCTTGTGGTTTGCGTAGGGCCCTGAGGTCTTGAGGAAAGTAATCCACACTGCTATACAACTGATGGCCCGAAAATAGCACTCGCAAGCAACTTATCCCAGTGTCCTTTATCGTAACGCCTAAAAATACAGCCCAACCTCTAAACGTGTCCGCCTCTACTACCAGCCTGAAACTCAACCTGATGATTTCTAGACACATGCAAAAGGACTTTCTTCCTCGGTACGCTTGTGTTCTTCAGTAAAATTCAAACTATATGCATTAAGCATTCATTTAGTTTGTTTCTAGAAGAGAAGAATTAATATCTTATGCTGTTTTGCTTGTCAACACAAAATTTCTTCATTGTGAAGAAACAAAAAGCACTAATCATTAAAAAAACCTGAAATGCATGAAATGTAAAAACCGAACAAACACAGACATTAGTGATTGAGATCTGGAGTGAAGCCCAGAGAACCGGTATTAATCTCTGCTGATTCCCATTTCTCACACACACACACACACACTGCTCGAATCGGTGGAATCCTGTAATCGTGAGCAATTATTACATAAGTCATAATTATAGCAAGAATATTAAAAGTCATGAGATAAAATGTCATAATTACAAGAAGTTGATAAAACGATATAAAAAGTAAAAAGATGACACACTAAGTCACTTTAAAAAACTGTTTTATATGTATAAGATAAAAGCCTAAAGAGGAATCATAAAAACACAAATGTCCCTTTTTTACGTTCTTTACTAACTTTAAAATCTCACAATTATGATTTGTTAACATTTTGTCATAATTATGACTTTATTTGTATCCCATAATAATGATAACCAAAAGCATGATATATCTTGTGTGGCAGAAACGGGCTTTCCTGCATGAGATGCACAGCGAGGTGAGATAAGATGTCTTGTTTTCTGAGAAATGGAAACGAGTTTATAATTAAATCATGTAAAAATATCTGCCAATAGGGTCAGAAACCCCCCAAACATCTTTGATTTCAGCTGCTTCTCCTGAAAGTCTTTAACTTTCTGTAATGGCGAGCGCTGAAAGAGGAGCTGCTGAGCAGGAGGTCTCACAGATGCTCAGAGACACTGATTCTCTGCTTTTATCTCCTCAGCCGTGATACAGTGTTTTCTACTCTTAGAAACTCCAGCAGTGATGGCATGGAGGGAAAATGTTCAATTATAGTTAAGGTTGAGAAGATTGAACAGTTACACTGTGAAAGATTATTTCAGCTTTCTATGTACATTTCTGTTCAATTTTTATTTATTCTTGCAGTAAAAACTGTACTTTCAGCATCATGATCCTCCAGAAATCATTTGAATACACTGATCTGCTGCTCCAGAAACTTTTCTGATTGTTATCAATGCCAAATACTGGTGCTGCTTCATATTTTTGTGGAAATAGGGATTTTTTTTTCTTCAGTATTCACAGAAAAAAAAGCATTTATTTTGTCAATATCAATAAATATATATAAATAAATAAAAATAATATCAAATTAAATTACATTTAAAATTAAATAATTTTTTGTAATTAAATTTAAATTAAATGAATTATTTTCTTTTACCCTTCTGTCCAGATCCAGCTTGTTTGTGTGGATGTGGATAGAAAGGCTTATTTATGTTTGTTCCTGGCCTGTTTTCCTCGTCAGTGCTGTTTAATATGGTTTTAACTAACTCCATCACGTCATTTGGGTCTCACAGGGGTTAGGAACAGAGAAATCTTTGTCAGATTCAGATGTGTTGCACAACTTCAGCCGAGAAATCAACCTTCAGAGGAAATCCACTCCTGTCCACTGGATTATTTGTGCAGATAAATCCATCTTTTTACTTGTATTTGGAGTCATTTTGAAGTCCCAGGCTAGAAGTTTTATTTGAACATGCTCTTTTGGTAAAAGACATCACGTGGTAGGAGTCAAATGAGTTACGGATGCGGTGAACCTTTAAGACACAAAGTCTGATCCGATCAAGACAAAGCCATTCACTGATTGTGATTTGAATATATCTGCATACTGGGAGCATATTAGCATGTCTGGTTTGCACTGGAGGCAGGAGAGAGACGGCGGTATCGATCCGTTCACTCCTGCGCAGCTTCCATTAGAGACCGTCGATAGACTCGTGGCCTGCTTTCACTTCTCTTTCCTCTCAGTGCCAATATTCATCCGAATCAGCTCCAGCAGTCTCTTCAGAAGCACATTCATCACTGCTGACTAGAGTCTGCTGGGCCGGTTATATCAGGTTAGATTTCACAAATAAGAAAATAAAAGAGTTTAGATATAACATGAATATATGAATGCCTCCAGCAGCACATCTCTTGTCATGCTTTGAAGATTTGCAAACTTTACGAAAAATTTCCATTTTAGATATATGAATTACTTCTTTTTCTTGTGAAGCATTTCTACATGTTCTATTAGTGTTTTTCTGTTTTAATAATCTCGTCATGCTAAGATAATGCACTTATTTTCAAACCTTCCTAAAAATATGCTTTATTTTCATCGAAGGCAATATTTTATGCGGTTCATTTAAACATTTATCATATCTCATCTTTTAGCCGTGCTCTAATTCTGATATGTTTGTCTGTAGACGTGACCTAGACGTGTTCTTGACAGGTTTTTATGAGATTTCTCTCAATCCTCCTACGCTGCTTGTTTTTCTTTCACACATTTTCTGTCGTTTATTTCCATTTAATGCCCAACGTTTCTGTGTTTTTTGGGCGTGACAGACCGTCTCTCGTCGGTTCAGCCGTTATGATGTGCTGAAGTCTAACTCATTCTGAGAGGTAACAATGAGAGCGGCTCGGTCACGTGACTGATGGCCTCTCGACTCGTTTATGACACATCATGCATCTGCGGCCCAAAGCTGATCAATAACACAGCATGATCAATAAATACTGTCTGAAAACACGTCATGAACTCTATTGACGTCTTACCAAAACACACTTTCTCAGCATACTCTATAATGCTCTTTAAAGGGTTAGTTCGCCCATTCAAGACATGAAGTTGTATGCAATCCTTACCAGCACTACAGTGTATACACACTGAC
>JAUYWG010000040.1:844071-861526 GCA_034779775.1 Enteromius afrohamiltoni | reverse complement strand
ACCAAAGGAACATACAGGTCAGTCACATACATCAGTCAGTGGGGGTACTGTATAAATAGGGCTCCAGGTAGTCACTGAACTGTGCAGAAATGTATGTAGGGGCACGTATTTCCAATTTGGGTTTAATACTCAACATCCCAACTATAAATGTTGTAGGGAAATAAAATTTCATAAAACCTGTTATGGTGAATTTTCATAAACAAGGCCTGTTTACTATTTTCAGAAATCAAGTGTTTTGGTCTAAAAAAAGTCAAATATAATGTAAAATAAAATAATATATACTAATGGCTCAAATGACCCCCAGCGCTTTTGGCTTACATAAAAATAAATAAATAATAATAATAAATAAATGTGTGTCATATAACCAATTGTTTGCCTGGAAACAGTGACTGGCTCAGACTCAAATCACATCATCATTTTTCATTTATGTATTTATTAAACTTACACATGTTTGGAGTCACTTGAGGATGAGTGAAGGATGACAAACTGATTTTTATATAATAAAAGTAGAATTATATAAATAAAATGATATACATTTCTGCTTCTGTGCAGGTGCTCTTACCTGGACACTGTCATTCATTCAGTGGAGAAATTAGCTGAAATCTGGAGAATGGAGGATCAATCAATCCAGCAGATGGCTTTAAATATGAATTCTTTTCCTAGTGTTGACAAATGATTGTTTTTAGACCTTACACCATGTTAATAAATGTTCTTCAGTATTGCTTTGTGAAGTATTTTCATATACATCACTCAGATGTACATCTTATTTGAAGAACATTCAAATATGACAAAAGCAAAAATGATATACAGGTTCGTATCATAAGTTCAATGCATATTTAAAGTGTCACGTAAAACATTACATTAACTGTTTAAAATGTTTTAGCAGTTTGGCTGAATAACTCAACAACCAATGACAGACAAACAGGAATCATCTATAAGGTGAACGCTGACCTATGAATGCTGCCGTGTATACATATTTATTCGGCCACGCTGAAGATATCAACACTACATATTAAATTACTTTCCTCATTTAGCCTATAGATTCTCAAATGTACATCTAACTCATGAATTATTGCAAAGTAACCCCATGTTTTATTGAGGAGAGGAGATGGTGGTCAGTAGTCAAGGTTTGGTGGATGTAGTGCTGAAATAAATGGAAACACAGTACCAAAATCATCCTAAAGAAAGATAGATCACTTTCCTTAAGCCAACTATAGACCCTCAAAAGAACATACAATGGCAAAAGGGTTTCTTCCTCTATTTCGCAAAAAAAAAGAAAAAGAAAAACATTCATTGACCGTTCACCTCTGAGCTTGTGTCTGGTTTTCGGGAGTAGCTGATCTAAGGGCATGCGGCGGTATATAGGGGTTTAACAGTTCAGAGATGTAATGTGGGGCAGAATCATTTGGGGATTTAAAAACAAACAAAAGAATTGTAAAATGAATTCTATATTGCACAGGAAGCCAATGAAAACATTATTTGCTTTTTTCTTTGCTGCGTCTTCCATAAAGCACTTGGAAACATATTAAATATGTTTTGTACTATTTATCGGCCATATAGGGTCGGTGTAGCTCAGTTTGTAGATAGATGCATTATAAGATGAGACTTGATCATGTGATCGTAGGTTTGAACCCATTGAAGGCATGTGCTCATAAAACAGTAGAAATCATCATTTTGCGAAATGTTTGTAACGGGGGTAGGTTTAGGGGTTGGGTTAATGTGGCCACTGAAGCAACCTACTGTGTAACGAAGAGCTTATAAGAATGTAAAAAAACTATAGAAATCAAATAACTTAACATATTTTTGAAAAAGCAACTTTGGGACAGTCATAATCATTTTCGTTATTTAACTCTTCTACCCAGCGTCACAAAACAGCATGGTAGTGTTCTTACACAGCTGTAGCAGTGTGCACACATCAAAGTGTATTCATTCATCCACATTTGAATCAAGTATACAGTGATGATATTATTATTATTATTACAATGATACTAAGATGAAGAATGTACTATCATGTAGGAAGATAAAAATAAACATTGGTCATTGCACATGTTTTTATTGCACAGTGGGAGAACTATTGCCTGTTCATGAGGTAGACTGCCTGGGGAAAGAAACTGTTCTTGTGTCTGACTGTCCTGGTATTCGGTGCTCTGTATCGCTGACCAGATGGGAAAAGTTTAAAAAGGTCAAAGCTTGGATGTGAGGGATTTTTTTTTTCTTACTCTGGATGTCTTAAGCCCTTGAAGGGTGGGCAGGGGTTCACCAATGATCCTTTCAGCAGATCGAACAGTCCTCTATAGTCTTCTGTACCATACATGCTTAATCCATGAGTCATGCTTCATGTCTCTCTTAATAAACTGAAAAGACTGAACTCACCAAAAATGGCTGTCATTGTTGCTATCAGACACATTGTGGCAGAAATTAGTTTCAGCAATGTCTTCAATCTGTATGCTGTGTCTTTTAACCGCAGTGTCAAAATATACACTTAAACTAGTAGCCTACTTCTGTAGTTTTTGAAGGTCGATAAATATTTTCTCAACATATTCGTGAATGTCTTTCATCTTTTAAGTCATAGGCTTTCATTTTTCCTGAAAATCCTTCAGTTCCAAAACATCAGTGTAATTGTTCTTAAATGTTCAATGCTAAGGAAAATATAACTGATTGAAATGGATAACGAACAAATATTGATAGAGGTGTACTGATCGAAATGAGTCGATGGTTAAAAATTGCTGTGTCATGTTAACTGCACGTGTGCAGTAGCTAATTTTTTCAATCCGGAGGGTTTCTGTTACACAAAATCAGAAGCTATCATCTAGTAAAGTGTGACTTTATTTGTTCTGTTTTTTAGCATTTGTGATTTGCAATGACAGTATGTTTAACGTGCTCTGCTTAATGTGTTAGCGGTACAACCTAGTATTATCTTTGCAAAAGAGGGTGACACAGAGGATTGAGAACGGCGAGCCATCCCTGATCTTTGATATTTCTCTGCGTTTGTCCCGCCGAATTCAGCATTTCCGGGAGTACACCATTTTCTTGAATGCAGATACAAAATTGGAAGTGCTGTACTACCCCTGACTTCCTGTATTTCCATCTTATATGAGCAGTGTTTTGCCAGATTGTGAGCACAATTAGATACGATTATATTTATAGCATTTAATGAAAGTGAATTGTAATTAGTAATTCCGCCTTAAGCATATTCATTTAATTGGATATCCGTGCGGGACCCCTCTTTTGGGGGCCTTGGGATCTCCTGCAATACCCTGCAAAATTGGAGTGTCATAGTCAGCAATAGTTGTAACAAAAACAAACATATTTAGTAACCCGTTACACATGTTTCGACAGAATTATTTAAAAAATAAACTAATGGAACGGCCCAAGACAATAATTATGGTACCCCTAGAAAAGACTGAAATTAATGTGACCAAAGGAACATACAGGTCAGTCACATACATCAGTCAGTGGGGGTACTGTATAAATAGGGCTCCAGGTAGTCACTGTGTTGTTTGGTGACATGGTGTGTACCACACTTAACATGGACCAGAGGAAGCATGTTAAAGGTAAAGGCTATAAGAGATGATTCCTGGACTACATGTCCAGGAATGTTCCTGTGACTACAGTTGCACATGTTTTTCCCAAATTTAAGAGACATAGGACTGTAGCCAACCTTCCTGGACTTTGCCGCAGGAGGGAAATTTATGACAAATGAGACGGATAATCCGAATGGTAACAAAAAAGCCAAGGTAGACTTCTAAAGAGATCCAAGGTGAACTTTTTGCCAAGGCACATGAGCTCTATGTTCACAGATGGAAAAATGAAGCATATCAAGAAAAGAACACTGTCCCTACTGAGAAACATGGAGGAGGCGCTGTTATGTTCTGGGGCTGCTTTGTTGCATCTAGCATAGGGTGTCTTGAGGTCATGGGTGACCCAAAACACAGATAAAAACACCCTAGAATGGCTAAGAGGAAAACCTTGGACTATTCTAAAGTGACCTTCTATGAGCCCTGACCTCAATCCTATCTTTGGAAGGAGCTGAAACATGTCGTCTGGAAAAGGCACCCTTCTAACCGGAAACCACTGGAGCAGTTTGCTCATAGGGAGTGGGCCAAAATACTTGCTGAGAGGTGCAGAGGTCTCATTGACAGTTAAAGGTATAGTTTGATTGCAGTGATTGCCTTAAAAGGTTGTGCAACAAAATATTAAATTAGGGGTACCATCATTTTTGCCTAGGCCTGTTGCATGAGTTTATCTATTAAAATAATTCAGTTGAAGCATGGTTGAAAAGCAATGTCTGACTTTCATTGGTTAACATTCATAGAATTTTTCTTTCTTTTTCTTTTTCTTTGGGGAGCGCATGGGGATCGGCCCGTACATCGAGCTCTGTCCACTTCTCACGGACAATAATGGTTTAAAACTCTATGGCTCAGGAGTCCTCTGAGCCCTTAGCCCTTTCCCTGGACAGCACGTCAAAAATTAATTTTTTAATTAATTGTACGTTTAAAGTACAAACTCTTGAAACCTGGAATTATTTTCATTCCATTTATTACAAGGCTGATACATCTCAAATTGTTTAAAATACACAGTTACACAAGAAGCATTGTAATTCTTAAATATGTGAATGATCACCAAAAGGAAACTAATCAGAAATAAATGACACAATATTTTCATTCTTAAGCACAATTATACAGAAATTTCAAACAATGCATTTAGAATAAGAATTAACATTTTTAAGAGAAAATCTATTTAGTGAAATAAAGACTTGTTTTCCAGTGTGTCATTTTCCACTGCGACAGTCCACTGCAAGTAAAATATTTGCTTATTGCATCTCATAACTCATATAGAATCAGTCCTACTGTATTTATGCAGCTTATTTTATATGTTACTGTACAGTGGTGAGAACAGACTCACTTTTACTGACATTCACCGTCTGCTTCACCCGCTGAGGGGTCTGAGACCAGTACAGAGTCGTGTTTGTGAATCCTCTATCAGCCAGAGCAAATCCCAACTGAAAATAAAATATATAAAACTCAAGTCAAACATTCATGTTGAAACGTTTATCATACCACTGTAAACCCTCAGCTCTGGAGCAATAGCAATGTATTAGAATTTCGAAGAAACTTTGATTTTTGATCACTAAAACATCTGTAAAAATTAGAGTTTCATATTAATCTCCAAATTCACAACAAATCACAAAAACATTTAAGGGATTGATTGAAATTTAAGTGCATCTCAACTTCAGGGGCATCATTAATAAAGTGTGCTCATGCACAGGTTTAACTATAGAGTGTGCCCTGATAGCACACGTACATCTAGGAGACTTATTAGTATTATTTAGGTTGTTTGCTCATCTGCAATACATGGAAGCCCATTTCTGCCACTGAATAAAAAAATAAAAAAGGTTAATGCGACTGCAGAATTGCAAGATTTGTGAGATAAAAATCTATTTTTACCACTGTCTATTTAAAAAAAAAAAAATCTAAAAGTCAATTTTTTTCCACTCAAAATTGAACTTTAAAACTTGTTATTGCGAGTTTATATCTCACAATTCCGAGAATCTATTAATCAAATCCGTTAAAGGATTGTTAGGCTGCATTAATTAGATCCGCCAGAACCGGGAACACTCCCCTTAACACACGGTGTACTCGTTACATCGTAAAATATTAGTCTGTCTCTCTCTGATTCTGTTCCTCAGTCCGTATCCAGATCAGATATTCTATTTGTTAATGACAATAATTATGAGTCTTTTAAAAGGCAGAGAGCATAAACCATTTATTTGGTTGCAAGTTCAAGATCATTTGCACTTCATACATTTTACATCGGAAAGAGGCAAGTACACACATTTTCCATTCGTCTGTTCCTTCCAACACGACTAAATCATACATATTCGTGCGAGACGGCAAATTCGTACGACCTCACGATTTGTCTAAGCCCCAGTGATGGGAAGGTTTGGGGGCGGTGTAAATTTAGTGAGGTTGTACGAATAAGCCACCTCGTAAAATATGCCTACGGATTGCTGTGAGACTGGGCTGTTCATTCTATAATTCACACTTGCGCCTTTCTAGAAATGATCTTAAGATCAAATTTAGGATAATTGTCATGCAACAATTTATAAATGAGGCCCCAGAACTACGAAGTCTGTTTTTTTTTTTTTAAAGAGGCAAACCAGAGGAGAGCTGCTGCCAGTAATTCAAAGTTAATTCTTTTGAAAGTTGTTTCTTTCCCTCACCTGTTTCAGAACACTTTCTCTCACCGAAGGCTCAGTCAAGTCAACTCTGGAGTTAAACTGCATCTTTACAAATGATCTTTTCAAAACTGAAAGATTCATGTAAAGAAAAAAAAACAAAAACAAAAAAGCAATTTAGTAGAAGTTGCTCTCATTAAAATGTATTAATGCTCATCTATGTTTTGTTGACAAAAAACGTGACTCTGTTAAACCTCCTTCATACACCTCCACCTCACAGAGAGAGAGTGTCTTCATGTCTCCAGGAATGATCAGATTCACATAACGTCCATTCTTCTCACCGCATGAGTATCTGTGGGACTCACCTGCTGGAATAGCAGCAATAACAGCACATCTACAGACCAACAGAAAACATGGAAAAAAATATCTGAATTAGTCCATATCTGTGCTCGATGTCTCACATTCTTTCAAACTCAAGAGTCTCACATGGGATTGTTGTTGCCATTGTTCTCCAAAGAGTTTCCGATGCGAATCTCAGCTCCGTTTAATTGTTCTGCACAGCAGTCGTTTCTGTTAGTGATGACCACTTCACTAATGATGGAGCTATAATGCAGATCCAGCCTCCACCATGGGTTAGACTCACTAAGAGACAATGAGCATGATGTATTCTGCCGAAGACCTCGATTACTATCAATGGCCTTTTCAGCAAAGAAGTCTTTAAATGTTGATGACTGTGTTGTGAATCCATTCACTGCCACATTTCCTAATAAAAAAAAAAAAAGAACATAAAGCACTGGGTAGAGAAGATTGTAAAACTGTGTCTCCGTCACTAAACATCTGTATGTGCACATTTTTACATGAAATGTGTGTTCAGATGTTTTCACAAATAAATCATATTTTATCAAAAACTTCCGTACTAAAAATGATTCTAAACGTACAAAAAAGCTCAACAACAACTTACGCAAAATGTACACAATAATCACGCCTGAAGCATTACAAGCATGTACTGTATATAGAACCCTACATATAATTAGATATGTTATTTACAGGGTGGGTGAAAAGTAGACATTCAAAATTGACAATTATGATTTATTAGTATAAACACAGTATAATTAAAGTACATATATATATATATATATATATATATATATATAGTCTAAACAACAATCACATGATCTATCGTTATATAAATGCTGACGACTGTGTTTGGAGGCATGACAGAACCTCACGTTTAATATCATTAAAGTTATTTTTGTCTTTTGTTTCGGTACCTTAATTGCCTTCCTCTGGACAAGTGCCACTTTGCAGAAAGCCCTTTTATGGAGGTGGTTTGGGTGTGTATTATGCAAATTACTAACTTCTTAATGAGAAGTTTTAAATGTGCATATAAATATGAAAAACATATGCAATTATTAATGAATGAGGCCTAATGAAGTTAAAGTTAAAAATTTACAGTAGCCTTTTGGTGCCATAAAATGCATGGGAACTATATTTTAAACTGTTCTCTCATATCTACATATAAGGTATGTTGATTAGGTAAGGGCAGTTTAACATGACCATTGGCTTATTTGGAAGGGTCATGAATAATAATGTTGTGCTCTTCTGATTGGCTATTTCTCTGGCCAGCAGTAGGCACCCTCATCTGAGTATTGACCCCGCGCACCTCAGTAAAACTGCAAATGGATCCGACCGCCTGTGTTTTGAAACTGCTTTCAAACGCATGATCATTTTGTAATTCCCCTTTCGCATTGAGATCGCACAAACTCTGTTCATTTTATAAGAATGTGTTTTTTGCTTCCTGTGCCTTTCTGAATACAGATACCAAGCCATCCCTACACTTCACATCCCCTGCACAGTCTGGAACATAACCTTTATTTCCATGATCTGGCGTTTCACTATTGTCCTGCTTGTTTCTTGCAGAGCTTCTGATGGTTTGACTGGAATCATATGTTATGTTGGGGACGTAGTGATCCCAGCTGTGACGTCACAGGCAGTGTTATGTTCAGATGCGCCTGTTTTTCTGTGGTCTTTTTTACTCACAAGATTTACACAAAAATCTTCTTCAGCAATGAATTACCTGCCAAATACCCATAAACACCAACTTCTGTGAGACTAAGAATCCTCTGATATCCAGGAATATGAACAATCACATAACGTCCCATCATCCCACCGCATGAGAAAGTGGCTGTGGCACCGTCTGCAAGAGAAGAAATCACACTACATCTACAGACAGAAAGAGCATCTGTTATACGTTTCTGTTTATCTGCAGCGGTATTAACCAAGACAGAGAAACATCCTCACATGGTGTTGCTGGAAATGTCAGTGAAGTTCCCGATACGAATCACTGCTCCGTTAATCCTGCTACCATAACCTGGTCTGTTAGTGATGGTGACTCTGTTTACTCTGTACATCTTCAGCAGGTCCACTCTCCACCACGGGTCAGTCTCAGAGTTAGTGTGGGTATACGTGTCCAACAGTCCATCGAGAGCCAGTTCAGGTATACAGACTGAGTAAATTGACGACTGACTAGTTTTGCCCCATAGTGCTGCGTTCTCTGGAAAATGTTTCAGAGATAAAGGCCATTCAGAATCTTTTTTTAAATTGTCATTTATTTTGCATAGAACCAAATTCCTCTACACCTATCCCGAAGGCAGAAATTCAGGGGCAAATGAACGAATTACATCCAACATTTGTCATTTCGTACAAATAATATACATATTGTGATTGGTTTGATATGTTCAATTATACAGAAATCGTTATAATCTGATATGGAGAAGAATTTAAAATTGCGATAAATTGAAGTAACTTGTCTTTTATTTTGTGATGGATATTTAAATGAAACAGTTCTAATGAAATGAATGAAATTGTTCTAAAAGATCAGCTTTTCAGGGGCGATATTGCCTATTAATAGATAGATAGATAGATAGATATTACCTTCTTGTCCGTTCATCATAACCTCAGTCCATAAAAACCCTGTGGAAACAAACGATTCACTAAACATCACTAACGAGTCGAGACTACTGACACTGACACAATTTAACTGAAATCAAATTGGGCTGTTCTTCAGAAGCCCGTTCACAGTAGGCACAAAATAAACCAGGCACATACGATCATCAACTGAAAAACACTGGAAACACACATTATTCCTTGTGATGCTAACTATTACCAAGAAAACTGACAACAATGATTTATCATCAGATTTAATTAGATGAATTTATTTCTAGCTTTAAAGCCCGTCATACACAATGCAGGTGATAGGAACTGATTCTGGCAGCGTACCTATGCTTTCGATTGGGGCAAATGAGGCGCTCACAGTCTGACCAGACTTTTTTGTCTCCACTACAGAGACCCAATCACACGGAGCGAACACTTTTACAACTACACATCCTCAGCATGAATCTAGGGTAATCTCTCAGACTGTGGCTGTCAAATGCGGCTTTACATTCACAGAGCAGATACAAACAAACGCTATGGGCTACTTTCAAAAGGGGGTGGGGCTTTTTGATTTTGATTTTTCAATTGAAATTACGTCACCACATGCAATAACACTGCGTGTTTCAAGGCACTTCAGGGGACCTTTAAGAAAACACATGCAAATAGAGAAAACATTTTCATCAAATTGACGACACACTTGCTGCAAATCCTCACAGAACATGCAAATTAAGATCCGCGCTGCAAATCGCACGGACCACAACAGAAATGTTTCAAGGGGCCCCCGAAAAGTGATGGACCCACTGGGAATATTCTGCTATTTATTTTGATCTGTTTTTAACAATTAATGAAGCACTGCCAATTTATTTGTACTAACCTTGAAATTGTATTTTGTTACTATATATTATAGCTTACCGTCATAAATCGGGCTGTGGAGTAAGGTGATATGAACACTGGCTGGTTATGTAAATATTGATTTCAGATCATTTCAAAACTTCAAAATCTTTATTTGATTCTTGCACTCTCTTTTCTGTTTCTATTCTATCTACTTGTTTAATTTTTATTTCTAAACAATAATGCATGAATAAATAACACATGCACGGTGTATTCTTTTTACAATACTACCTACCTACTTGTGTTCCTTTAATTACCATAAAGGCAGAGTAAGAAACTGACTTTTGATTTATTATATAACTTGTGTATATGTTATGTGTATTGTGTTAGGCTAACCAGGGCTTGTCACAACACTTATGTATTCTTGTTCTTCTGTTGTTTTGATCGCTTCTGTTCTCCTCATTTGTAAGTTGCTTTGGATAAAAGCATCTGCTAAATGATTAAATGTAAATGTGTGTCTGATGCCCTGGGGAGGTCTTGGTTTTATGCCCCTTAGTTTGTTGTGTTTATTGTTTTGTTGTTGTTGTTCTTAATAAGAATACTACTAATAATAATATTGTTGTTGTTGTTACTATTACTACTACTATTACTGCTATTATTACTGTAATTATAGTCATGTTGTTGTTTCTACCATAGCTATATCTTATATATGTTTTTTAGAAATAAAATCAGATGAGGACATATCTCTGTGGAATCACAAACAGACCAAAGAGATAAATACATTTACATACACAAAAGAGCACCTGTTTAACAAACTTTGATTAATAAATTAGATGTAAAAAAATAAAATAAAATAATAATACAGAGATAAAAAAACTATGCCAGAGAAAAGCTAATTTCTCACCTTCACAACCTCTTACTGTTTAAAAGACTGAGGTCAGTGTTTTTATTATCATTTTATACTTGATACTATTGATCATAGGTGCATCAACTTGGTTAAAAGTATCAGTAAAGACATGTTTATGTTATTTATATGTATATAATTCAATTAAATGCTGTTAAAGTATTGTTTTGAATGTTGCCAATAATTAGAACTGTTTCTTTCCAGCAAATCTTAAGAGAATTTTTAATGATGCTAAAAATTATGATTTGATCACAGCAATAAATTACATTTTATAATGTATTCACATTAAAATAAGTGATTTTTGAATGTTAGTGTGCATGCTGAGGGAAAAAAGTACATAATGCAAATTATGATTAGGTAGACAGATAGATTGTACTTTACCCAGCAGGATCCACAGGCACTGAAATGGTTTCATCATGGCTGATTGAAGGTCTCTGTATCTCTTTTAAGGATGAATTTGGGTTTTGTACTTTTTATGTAGGACGACTCATTCAAAAGTGCATCATGTGACATCTATATCACACTCGCCTGTCTCTCTCTTCACTGTACCTACCGCATTTGCCTGTAATTAGCATGCAGTAACATTGTGTGCTGTTTTTTGTTTGTTTAGTTTTTTTGTTTTTTGACATCAGAGCCAGCCGATGGTTCCTTCACTATTTCCTTGTGGTGTTTTAGAATCGGGTTTTTAAATTTATAAAGGAAATGCTGTTGTGAACAGAAATTAACATTAGTCTACTCTGACCTTCAGTTTGACAGCATAACTCAAACTCCAAACCGTGTCATCTAGATATTTATTAAATTTACTTACTTAAATACATTTTTTATTGTTGTACTTTCAATTTTTTTTAACTGCATACATTGAAAAAAAAGAAAAGAAAAGAAAGTAAAAATCATACAAAAAAAAGACAGTCTTTGCTTTATATTATGATTAGACATGTTCACTGGTCTCTGAGTTCAAGTTTAAAGTCTTTAAATCAAGTCAAGTCTTAAGTCTTTATTTTAGTGACTCGAGTCCAAGTCACAGACTCAAGTTTCCATCTCTGTTAGTGATAAAACACTGTAATACTTTCTAATTTAAAAGTAATATTCAGCAAACAAGCAGTTATGCCATTTTAAACAAATCTTTGGATAGTAATAGCCACCCTTTTCTTTAAGAATCAGAAAAATGTAAAAAAAATAAAAATAGTACAGTATATACTCTCTCTTTCAAGACATTCATCTGCACAAAAATCCTAATTTATATTCAAGTCACTGTCAGATGAAATCATCATCAAATAAAGACTAGAGTTCTGTGATCTGGTCTTTGTTGGGAAACATCTGTTTCGTTAAACATACGTACTTTAAACTCATCGTTGCAATTTTGTTAATTTAAAGTTGTGTCTTTAAAAAGGACTTTTTAAATGCATCTGAAATTGCAAAAAGATATACATATATGTAATTGTTTGATCAAACTCATTGCTATGGGCAGTCAAATAAAGTGAAATTTTGGGAACCTGCTATTTCTATATTCTTTTTTCATGTGTCTAATAGATATCAAAGTTCTTTGCAAAACATCTATGAGCTTTAAAAACACAATCTTCATGCTCTGTGTTTACGCTGGCTTCACTAAAAATTAGCATACATTTGCATAAAGCATCCAAATTTGTCCATGCCCATGTAGATTAGAGTATTAACAACTTGAAAAGTATTAATTTAAGGTACATTTAGAACAGATAAAGTGTGCGATTAATGAATTAAAAAACAGTAAAACTATCAAACAAAGTGATGTGTTCCTTTAAGGCCCGTTTACACCAAACATGATAACTATAAAGATATACTGATTTTAGCGTTCACACATGCAAATAATATCCTCTGGTTATTCCAAGAGCACATGCATCTGACACTTTAAATTCAAGCTTGTGAGAACAGGATTGATTCTGATTGACAGTTTATCTAAAAATTGTTCTGAAAATGATTCCAACGATATTATTTCTTATTATATTATATATTATAGTTGTGGTGTGGACTCTTTAAAATTGAGATAGATCTTTGTCGTTATCATGCTTTGTGTAACGGGAATTAAAGGATGTGACAAGGGGCCAGGTATGGTTTCCCACACTAGGAATTGGTGCTCTGCATTTAACCCATCCAAGCACATGCGCACACACACAGAGCAGTGGGCAGCCAGTGCTTGCTCAAGGGTCTCACCTCAGTTGTGGTATTGAAGGTGGAGAGAGCGCTGATTATTCAAGAACCCCACCCACAATCCCTGCCGGACTTGAACCCATGACCTTTGGGTTACAGGTCCGCCTCTCTATCCATTAGGCCACAACTGCCCCCAAGAATCATATCAAGAGAACCATGAGCTCTTTACACTTCCAGGTCAAGGATGGGAGAAGGGGCAGCTGAACAAACAGTAGATAGTTTCTCTTCAGACTTCTTTATCTGATGCTTTCAGCTTGATTTTT
Organism: Enteromius afrohamiltoni; assembly: GCA_034779775.1. Lineage (NCBI taxonomy): Eukaryota > Metazoa > Chordata > Actinopteri > Cypriniformes > Cyprinidae > Enteromius > Enteromius afrohamiltoni. The sequence goes on along the minus strand of JAUYWG010000040.1, from coordinate 848,232 downwards.
ATGGAAGGAATGTGATAATAATAACTTTAGCTGTGTGTGCCAATGTGTTTTAGTGTAGGACATGTAGGACAAAGGACAACATTTTTGATAGTAATTAAATAAAAATATCTTCATTAAGAAAGATTAGTTCACAATTATAAACTGGTTTCTTTTTTCGTATCCCACGCAAATGACCTACTGGTAAAATATCACCAGTGCCTCACACAATTGTATGACAGTATGTGACAGATAAAATATCTTAAATAAACTATCAATTTATGTTGGAATAATTACTGAAGGTTAAATGTATTTGTGAACTAATTCAAGCAGGAGCTTGTCAGCAACACTTCCTATTTATCAACATCTTTAAATGTGTCACCAATAGCACCTCTGTGGCCCTCTCTGAACGGTCACAGCGGGAACCATCGCCCGCATACTAGTTCCCACCCGGACACTTTATACCCACGTACCTCCGCTTCTTCAGCTACAGCTGCATTATTCAGTCATTATGCTGCCTATTTAAGGCGCGGACATTTCACAGTTCATCGCGAAGTCTTATCGTTCCTTATGGTGGTAATTCTGAGCATTTTCTATTGTGTTTGATTTCCCGTGTATGACCCTGGACTGTTTTCTCTGATTCTGATTCCCGCTGCCTGCCATTGTGATCTGTGCCTGTATTCTACACTGTCTATTGGATTATCTACGTTGTTCCCATTGACTAGTGATTTACCTTGCTTGTTGTCACGTTTTAATAAAGCCTGGCAAATGGATCCGTACGTCCCTGAGTCCTCATTACAGAAGACTTCGCCAGAAAAGGATCCAGCGGCTTTAAACAGCATTGTGTGGCTCTCGCTGCCCATCGTCAACAACTCGATCATCTGACCACCATGACGGGTGAGCATCACCATCAACTCGATCGATTGACTACTATGACTGAGGAGTTAGTGAGATCGATACAAGCACTTACCACCACAGTGAATCAGTCTCTCACCACGGCTAATCCTCCAGCAGCGGCCGCCGCAGCGCCACCTCCCACCGCTCCCGCGACTCTGGTCAACACCTCAAAGCTGGCCCTGCCTGAGAAGTACGACGGCTCAGCAAGTAAATGCAAGGGCTTCCTCATGCAATGTGCCATATATATTAACTCCCAGGCTCAAAGTTTTGTCACTGATGACAGCAAGGTGTCCTTAGTATGCTCTCTTCTCACTGGGAAGGCACTGAAATGGGCCACTGCTTTATGGGAGGGACAACAAATGGCCTTTCCATCCTATCATCATTTCCTCACTAAGTTTAAAGAAGTTTTTGACCATGAGGAGGATGGTAAGGAGGCTGAGGACGAACTGCTCAACCTCCAACAAGGAACCTCCACAGCAGCGGACTATTCACTCGCCTTTCGGACGCTGGCCGCACAGGCAGGCTGGGAGGGAAAGCCCCTGAAAGCCGTGTATCGCCGTGGTCTGAGAGCGGATCTACAGGCTGAGCTCACGTGTCGCGATATCAGTAAATCGCTGGAGGAATTTATGGATATGGCCATCAAAATGAATCATGTACTCCGCTCCCGCAGAGGGAGCCGCCCGCTTATGGCCACACCACAACTCCCCAGCTCTAACACAGAGGAACCGATGCAAATTGGTTATACCCGCCTGTCTGAGGAGGAGCGGGAACGGAGGATGAGGAATCATTTATGTCTCTACTGTGGCCAGCCAGGACATCTCAGGGTTCAGTGCTCCGCAAGGCCTCCTCGTCCATCTAATACCCGAGTAAGCCTCATCCCATTATCCTCCTCCTTACTGCTTGATGTGTGCCTCATAGTTCATAACCGTCACATTAAAGTTAAAGCCTTTATTGACTCTGGGGCAGCTGGTAATTTCATTGAGCAAGACTTTGCTAATCGTCACCGTATATCTCTAATTCCATGTACACCTCCCATGGTGGTGGCAGGCCTCGATGGATGGCCCTTAGGAGCCGGAAGGATTCATTACACCACTGAGGCACTCACTCTCACGCACACCGAGTCAATCCAACTACATGTCACTCAATTACCCAACAACGCCATCATTCTCGGACATCCCTGGCTCATCCAGCACGACCCTCAGATCTCATGGAAGGAACAGGAAATTTCACAATGGTCACCAACCTGTCATCTGAAGTGCCTCCAATATCCTCTAAAGAACCTCACTCCCGCCACAGACACACCACCAGAGAACCAGTCACTCGAAATCCTTCCTGAAGTATGTCACAACCTTCATCTGGCGTTCAGTAAACTCAAAGCCACACAGCTTCCCCCACACCGCGACATGGACTGTGCCATCGAGCTCATGCCAGGCACCCCCCCCCCCGAGGTCGTGTTTACCCCTTGTCACAGCCAGAGACCCAGAGTATGCAGCAGTATATTGATGAAGAGCTTGCCAAGGGTTTCATCCACCCCTCCACCTCTCCGGTTTCAGCTGGATTCTTCTTTGTAAAGAAGAAGGATGGATCACTGAGGCATTGCATTGATTATCGAGCTCTAAATGAAATAACCATCAAATACCACTACCCCTTGCCCCTGGTGCCATCTGCCTTAGAACAGCTCCGTTCAGCTCGTATCTTTTCCAAGTTGGACCTAAGGTGTGCCTACAATCTCATCCGGATTCGGGAGGGGGACGAGTGGAAAACTGCCTTTTCCACCACCACCGGACATTATGAATATCTTATAATGCCCTTTGGCCTGTCCAACAGCACCTCAGTCTTCCAGGCCCTGGTAAATTATATTTTCCGCGACATGCTACACAAGTTCGTCATAGTCTACATTGATGACTCTACAAGACCACATCTAATATGTACGTGCAGTTCTGCAGAGACTCATACAACATCAGCTATATGCAAAATTACCTAAATGCGAATTCCATTTCACCACAGTCTCTTTCCTGGGATACATCATCTCGGCAGAGGGGGTCACCATGGATGATAATAAGGTATCAGCAGTTCTTCAATGAACTGCTGATACCTTATTGTCCCCAAACTCTCAAAGACCTGCAACATTTCCTGGGGTTCACTAGTTTTTACCGGAGATTCATCCGAGGTTTTAGCCAAGTGGCAGCTCCTTTAACGTCGCTCACCCGTCAGGGCAAGGGTACTACCAGATTGTCTTGGCCCTCTTGTGAAAAAGCGTTTCAGGACCTAAAAGACCATTTCACCTCAGCACCCATTTTAAGACACCCAGACCCTGAGAAGCAATTCACAGTGGAAGTAGACGCTTCCAACACTGGCATAGGAGCCATCCTCTCCCAACCCCACGGATCACCAGCTAAGCTTTTCCCCTGTGCCTTCTTCTCATGTAAGCTTAACCCAGCCGAGCGTAACTATGAGGTCGGAGACAGAGAACTGCTAGCCAAGAAAGCAGCACTCGAGGAGTGGCGGCACTGGCTGGAGGGGTCCACAACTCCTTTCCTCATTCTGACGGACCACAAGAACCTGGAGTACTTGCGAACAGCCCAACGTCTAAATGCCCGCCAAGCTAGGTGGTCGCTATTCTTTTCGCGCTTCCAGTTCCAAATCACCTACCGGCCCGGATCAAAAAATGGAAAAGCTCTCTCTCGTCAATATGACTACTCCCAGACAGACGTTTCCCCTGCCTCAATCATCCCAACTTCAATTATTGTGTCCCCAGTGCAATGGGATATCATGGCTGAGATTTCATAAGCGCAAACCACAGACCCTGCTCCTCCTGAGTGCCCAGCCGAACTTACCTATGTGCCTGTGGCCCTCCGACAACGCCTTCTTGCTCTAATTCACGAAAATCCCAGTACAGGTCATCCAGGCATCCAAGCAACACGGGAACTGGTATCCAATAAGTTCTGGTGGCCCTCCATGACCCAACAGATAATTACCTTCGTCAAAGAATGTGTCACATGCAATTTGACCAAATCCCAGCATCAACGACCAGCATTACTTCTCCAACCTCTCCCTCTTCCGGAAAGACCTTGGTCTCACTTGGCAGTCAACTTCATTATGGACTCACCCCCCTCTAACCACAATACGGTCATACTCACCATCATAGACCATTTTTCTAAAGCCTGTTGGCTAATTCCCCTTCCCAAATTACCGACAGCCTGGAACACCGCTCAAGTCAAGTCAAGTCAAGTCACTTTTATTTATATAGCGCTTTTAACAATACAGATTGTAGCAAAGCACTGAACA
>JAUYWG010000040.1:811682-833978 GCA_034779775.1 Enteromius afrohamiltoni | reverse complement strand
TATATATATATATAAATAAAACAGTGTTTTATATATAAACATAAATAAAACAGTGAGAATCGCTGCTGCTTGCTGAAGTAACATGAACTTGTTAAGTGTGTCCCATGTAGGGTTGTAACGGTATACCGGTATGACGGTTTATCGTGATATTGACATGTATGATTATAATATTGTACACATTTGCTTATTACCGGTTTTGAAAAAAAAAAAATAAACCAGTGTATGCAACGTCTTTGCGCTTGACTGCTTAGATTCTTCCCAAAAGTCTGATACAGAGGCTGTTAATTCTAATCTCTATCTCCCACCGAAAAACTCATTCAAATTGGCAGTATGGCAATATTTTGGGTATCCGAAAAATGATCGCGGGGTTGTCCTTAAAGATGGATATCCACATGTTCTCACATATTCACGAGCAAAAATATTAAAGATGTATTATTTCTGTGATGCAGAGGGAATCCAGTCATGTGTCTGTGAATAAACAACGCAAAAAAGCTTCCATATATTGTAATTCGATATTCTGTGTCTCTGAATGAGCAGTGCCATTTCGCCTATAGTATACCTAGTGCACACGTGATGCTCGTATGTGAAGATGTGAACAGATCAACATATCCAGAGCTGCTCTCAGTGAATATATTAAAAATAATATATATCATCAAATACACTAACTGAAAACTCAAAGGTGTTTAGTACAACCTGTCAAAAAGAAGTTTGGTTTAGCCTGAAGAAGTAAGGACTGAAATATATTACTGTTATTAAATATATAAGCATTTGCCCATGTTTTAGTTTAGTAGACCTCTAGTATAGAGAAGCAAAAGTTGTTTTATTTCACCTGATTGTATTTTCAATAAAATATTTTGTATTGAATTATATAATCCAGACCAATTATATCAGACAACCCATCCAAGTTATAGCCACATATCAGTTTATTTTACATCCATGTTGACATCCATCCAACATGACCCTGCACATATTGCTCTCATATATGCTGTTAAAGAAGAATAGCTTGATTTATTATTGTCTAATATAAAGAGAAATAAATTATTTTGTTCAAACGGCCTAAAACCCTAGTCCCATGAGTTAAGAAATTCTACATACACACTTCGGGATCTTCAAACCCACTTCAAAATTTGGAAGACGTGTGTGTGCACTTTTTTAGAAGTCAAGTAAAGCTGCATGTGCTGTTCAAGAGCTCCGTGTCAGTATTCATTATTTTAAATGGTGTCAGAAGTCTGCTAAAATAAAAATAAAGGGAGAAAGGTTTCCTCGCAGTTCGATCACCTGAAAATTGACTGGGACACTCCAGATCTGTATTGATTTTTGAGATCTGGCTGGGTACATCGATCGGTGAACAAGGCCGGGAGATATACAAGACATTCAGCTGGGTGGAAGGTGAGAAAAACGATCCGTTCAAAGTATTGGACAAATTTTCCAGCTACATACGGCCAAGACAGAATAAGAGGATAGCCAGACATGGTTTTAAACAAAGAAAGCAAGGGTCTGCTAAGAGTTTTGACCACTTTGTAAAGGATTTGAGACTTATACTAATGGATTGGGAGTATGGCGATCCAGATGACGTGTTGATCGATGCAATAATCACGGGTGTTTGTGAGAAGCACGTTCAAGAAAGACTGATAGACAAAGGAGAAGATCTAACGCTGCCAAAAGTGCTTGAAATTGCACAGCAGTTTGAACTGTCACAAAAACCGTCAGAGAAGAAGACGAGTGTGAACACTGCATGTGAAAACTACATACCAGGCGGCGAACAGAAAATCTTAAAAAAAATCTCTCCAAAAGAGATGCATGTAAGCCGACCTGTTGTGGAAAAGATGCACAACACAAGTGGAATCAAGGAAATTGTCCCGCAAAAGGCTCAGTCTGTTCCTACTATCACAAGCCAAACCACTGGGTGGCGGTATGTTGCAAAAGTATGGAGGTAAAACAGTAGCAAAACTTGAGAGCTTGCAAATTTGAATGTGAGAACTTGTAAAATGTATATTTGTTTTTGTAAGTTGAAATGTATACTCACAGCTCTGATGTGAAACGCTGCATCTATTGATTTGCACACGCAGACAACACTCAGAACACCTGTGTTTTGAATTTGAAGTTGCAGATTAATAGTAACAAATGTGTAAAGTATCATTTAGGTAAACAAAACAACAAGCACACTTGTGCACTGCACATTTATCTTTGCGCTTTACCTCAGTTTCGCTGTACAACCACAAGTCTTCCCTCACAACCTCTCAGATCTGGCAGTACAACCTCAAATCCCAGCGCTCTGACTTTTGCTACTCTTTTTGCGATATTTCTGTAGCAAAACTCACTTGTGCACTTGTAAATGCGAACTTGAGAGAGCAGAGTCCGGGGCGGGGCAGGGGTGGGAATTAAGTAATTTTATTGGTCGGTGCATCACCAATGAACAACGCCAACCACAATGCAAACATTTGTGTGCATATGTATCAGCTTTTTTTAAACGCTTGGAAAATATTTTTTTTTAGTTTTGCTGGTTTTATTTGGTTTGGTTGGTTTTTATATATCAGTAAAAGCACAGCAACAATGAAGTGGGACGTTTTGTGCGTGATGACGTCACTACACAGCAGCTCGCACGGTTTCGGAGATGGTGGTTGTTGTCTTTGTCGATTGCTGAATAAAAAGCCAAACACATCTAAAGTGGGACGAAACCGCGGCACCCGATTGAGCCGCTGGGCAGCGCCGACTCTGATAGAAATAGACCCCGCCCATCATCAATTTACATTTGATCCACAATCCGGCGGTTCCACATTATTCCCTGGGCGAGTAGTTCCCCCCTCTCTCAGTGCCCCCCTCCCTTTTAAAATTTCAAATAACATCAGAAAAGCATTTATTTTGAATACAAATGAAAGAAGTAACCAAAAGGTTTAAAATAAAGTATTGGATAGGGTTAGGGAGGGCTTTATTTTCCCAGTAAAGGTGTCAACAATTATATCTATTTAATAATCTGAATTAAAATGAACATTTACACTCAATAGTACTATCCATATGTCCATTATCCAATTGTCAGATATGAAAATTATGTAGCAAAAATTTATAAATGTTTAACGCCGTGAAGGATAGTGTATGCAGTTATTTAAGTCGGCTTAAATGTGTGATATGAAGAAATAATGTCAAAAACGGATTTATAGTATTCTACACTGATTCTCAATGATATATAGACTATTCATTATGTTTCATGTTTTATACCTAATTTTTATATTGTACTGCAAATATGTATTGGTGTTGCATTGTTGTTCATACATGACTAATTATTAATAAAAAAAAAAAAAAAAACACTATTCCTAAATGTCACAAGCCGCGCCTCTGTGGCTCTCCCCGGAACTCAGCAGCGGGAACCTTCCCCCGAGCTCCACCCATGTGCGTTCTTCTCACGCAAACTGACCTCTGCAGAACGCAACTATGATGTGGGAGATCGGGAGCTGCTGGCCCTCAAGGCCGCATTAGAAGAGTGGCGCCACTGGCTGGAGGGGGCGAAGGAATCGTTTCTAATACTAACCGATCATCGCAATCTGGAATACCTTCGCGCTGCCAAGAGTCTAAACGCAGGTGGTCGCTGTTTTTCTCGCGGTTCGCCTTTCAAATCACTTATCGGCCGGGCTCGAAGAATACAAAGGCGGATGCCCTATCCAGGCTCCACGACCAGCCTACCCAGTCCTCCCTACCTGAACCTATTCTGCCCCCCGCCATCATTGTAGCCCCGGTGCAATGGGACATTTCAAGGAAGATAGCGGACGCCCAAGCTACTGATCCGACACCACCCGAGTGCCCTGCGGACAAAACTTGTGCCCGAGTGCCTACGCAAGCGGCTACTCCAGGTCATCCATTGCAACCCCAGTGCTGGTCACCCAGGAATCCTCAGCACCCAGGAGCTCGCTACGAACCAGTTCTGGTGGCCCACTCTCCTCCCCGACGTCGCCCAATATGTCAAGACCTGCTCCAGCTGCAACATCTCTAAAGCTTCCAGGCTACGGCCCGCCGGCCTTCTTCACCCTCTGCCCGTACCCTGTCGGCCATGGTCCCACATAGCAGTGGACTTTATCTCAGACCTTCCGGCCTCAGAGGGATTCACCACTGTCCTCACGATTGTGGACAGATTTTCTAAGGCCTGTCGGTTCTTCCCGCTAGTCTAGATACCCACGGCCTGGGAGACTTCCCAGATCATGCTGGAGCAGGTGTTTCACCACTACAGCCTACCTGAGGACGTAGTCTCGGATAGAGGGTCCCAGTTTCGCTCTCATGTTTGGAAGGCACCAGCCTAAACATCAATGTGACTATCACCTCTGGGTACCACCCTGAATCTAACGGCCAGGCTGAGAGGGCTAACCAGGAGCTCATACGCTTTTTATGCACCTACTGCCACAGCAACCAAGACAACTGGAGCAAGTACATTCTATGGGCTGAATACGCACAAAATTCACTAAGAAAACCCTCCACGAAGATGACTCCATTCCAATGTATCCTCGGATATCAGCCACCACTCTTTCCCTGGTCTGGAGAGCCATCCGACCTGCCCTCTGTGGACCACTGGCTCCACTGCAGTGAGCAGACCTGGGACGTGGCTCACATCCACCTCCAGAGTGCCGTCCGCCGGCTCAGGACTCAAGCAGACCGCCACCATCACCCCAGCCTGTTCTACGAACCTGGTCATTGGGTCTGGCTGTCCTCCAGAGACCTACGGCTCCACCTTCCCTGCAAGAAGCTGAACCCAAGGTACGTGGGTCCCTTACCATTTAGACTTACCTGCCAATTACCGCTTCTTAAGCCCGCTGCTGCACCTGAAGGGGAGAGGGACTAGGGGTAGGCTACTCCAATATCTCATTGACTGGGAGGGCTACGGCCCAGAGGAACGATCGTGGGTAAACGCCCACGACGTCTTGGATCCCGCTCTTAAGGAGGTTTTCCACCGAAGCCACCCCGACAAACCTGCCCCCAGACCTCGGGGCAGACCCCGGCGCCAGCAAGGGCCTCGCTTCAGGAGCCGCTCACAGGGGGGGGGCTTGTCACAAGCCGCGCCTCTGTGGCTCTCCCCGGAACTCAGCAGCGGGAACCTTCCCCCGAATACTAACGTTCCTACCCGGACTCCTTTCTCTCACGTACCTTGGCCTGTTCCGCTCCCCGGCCTGACCCGCTGTTTGGTCTATTTAAACGAGGACGCTGCGCTGGGGCGACGCAAATTCTTGATTTCCCATGGATCACTACTAAGCATTTCTTCTGTGCCTGGATTTACTTTGGACTGTTTTTTTTGATTATCAACTCTTTCTGCCTGCCTTCTGACTTTTCTGCCTGGACTGTGTTTACAAACTCAGATTGTCTCCGTTATTCCTGTTCACTGTGTTTTCGACCCCTGTCTGTACGACCATTCTAAATAAAAATGCTGCATAAGGATCTGAAAGTCTATGCCGATGTGTCACACTAAACATAACCCTAACCCTAACATAAAAAAATTCAACTCCATAATGTCTGCCAATATTGTTATAACCTAAAGCTTCCACTTTGTGCACTCTAAACTATAGCGGATTGTGGATCAAATGTAAATTGATGATGGGCGGGGTCTATTTCTATCAGAGTTGGCGCTGTCCAGCGGCTCAATCAGGTGCCGCGGTTTCTTCCCACTTTAGGTGTGTTTGGCTTCCCATAGATTCAGCCATCAGAAATCGACAACGACAACAACCACCATCCCTGAAACCGCACGAGCTGCTGTGTAGTCATCACGCACAAAACGTCCCACTTCATTGTTGCTGCTCTTTTACTGATATATAAAAACCAACCAAACCAGCAAAACTAATAAAAATATTTTCCAAGCGTTTAAAAAAAAAAGCTGATACATATGCACACAAATGTTTGCATTGTTGCTGGCGTTGTTCATTGGTGATGCATCGACCAATAAAATTACGTAATTCCCACCCCGGCCCCGCCCCCGGACTCTGCTCTCTCAAGTTCGCATTTACAAGTGCACAAGTGAGTTTTGCTACAGAAATATCGCAAAAAGAGTAGCAAAAGTCAGAGCGCTGGGATTTGAGGTTGTACTGCCAGATCTGAGAGGTTGTGAGGGAAGACTTGTGGTTGTACAGCGAAACTGAGGTAAAGCGCAAAGATAAATGCGCAGTGCACAAGTGTGCTTGTCGTTTTGTTTACCTAAATGACACTTTACACATTTGTAACTATTAATCTGCAACTTCAAATTCAAAACACAGTCAGCAAAAGATGCCTCTCTGCTGCCACCCCTGCTGCCTTTGTTGCATGCAATGAGAGATCAGCGGTTCTCTTAGTTCTTTCATCCAGCTCATTCAGTAGGTTGGCTTGGTACGCCTGTAACACCCCCATGGTGTGCAGACACACACCAGCCTGACCTGCTGTTGAGTACCCCCTGCCCACCAGCATTTTAGATGAAATACTTAAAGGCTTGGAGGGCTGAAATGGAGCCTTAAAGACAGCGTAGAGAGAGAGATAGCTCGCAAACGAGTGTCTACTCAACTCATAACAACCTCTTATAACGTTTTTTTTTTTTCATCCTTATTAACTCATTCAGAGGGATAAAAACTAGCCGTGGATGGCCACGATTTTGACACCTCGGTATGGAAATCATGATAAAAAACGGCAGGCTCCTTCTTGAAGGCATTTATTTATTTTGGCAGCGTCTGTAGAAACATTTGATTTCTCATTTAATACAGCGCGGTCACTTTTTCATCTCTGCTGCCGCTCTATTTTTAGATCAACGGCAGGGCGAGACACCGCCTTCAAGCCTCATACTGGGGTGAGGAGACCGTAGTTTCCTCAGCGCCCTGCATCTCTTCAGCCTCGGATGAAGAGATGAGCAGCGCTGGGCCGCCCTGACGAGGTGGCAGAACGTGCATCCTTTCCCGTCTGCCTAGCGCCCAATCCTGATGCAGAGGAGAGAACTCATCCGTCTCAGTCTCCTCGTGTTTAAGATCGGCTTGCGATCCCTACAAATGCCTCGGCATGAGCGGGACAGCGCCGCAGGGATTGCTTATGAACCACGGGCGACATTCTCTCACAATGTCTGCAACTCTCCTCATTAAAGTTATCTGTACTGGAGAGCTGCTTCTGCGTGTCTCGCTCCCATGCAGGCAACACAAAGAGTGTGTGTATCCTCGGGGAGGATAAAAAGTTTGCACAGTGGTGCACACGCTGTACTGTAAGCAGCTCTCACCTCGTTTCGTTTAACTTTGTTTCTTGGACATTTTCCCTGACAAAGTTTGTTCTATAGACAGAGACACAGGCTTTTAACACACACACATAGAGCGCTTCGCTGAATGACAGAAAAACTGTCTGTTTTCCACGCGCTTATATGCTTCCTGGCTAGTGACGTCACCTGCCTATGATGTCCCAACTCATCATTGGCTGATTTCACACACAATTCAGAGCCGTCACGCTGAGGGCGTTCCCAAAGCGCCTTGTCGACGCAGCTTGAGTTTCTGAAAAGGAACACCTCTTTTTTCTGATCAGCCAATTACTATGCATAGTTAGTAAGAACTAAAAACTTGTACTGCTGTTTAGGAGAACTGTTAGCAATAAGATAAAATGTTATGTGAATATGGGCCTTGATTTTTTCATGTTTTTGCATTGATACTTTATAAACAAAGCTACAATAAATCTGCTTGTTTTAGTTAAAAACACACAATCCATCTGATTCAGGAACAAATGATTTGTATGAGTCATCTTTGAAATGAATTGTTGGAAGAGGTGAAAGTGACAAGTTAAAATCAGTAAGAGAAAACCTTCAATAAATCTTCACTGAACTGAATTGACATTGTACCATTATATAGTATTTACATAATGCAGTCTAATCACCTGCAAACAGTCAGTATATGTAGCACACACACACTTTTGTATTTATGAAGATACCAACTGGCCAGAATCTATATACAAGTATATCAGAGAGACTCACAATGGGTTTGTGGAGAGTTGGTAAGCATTGTTTCCGATCCGAATCTCTGCCCTATTTATTCTCTTTTCACAGCAGTCAGGTCTGTTAGTGATGGTCACTCTGTTCACACTGTACGCCTTCAACAGATCCAGCTTCCACCACGGCTCAGTTTCATTACGTGTATGAGTACAGGAAGAGCTCAACTTATCCAGAGCTTTTGAGGCATTCCAGTTCGAAAATGTAGTGGACTGAACGGCTGTGCCCCATGTTGCAATATTCACTGAAATACATTAAAGAGAAAACATGATTTACAATTAATTTATTCATTACAAGTATTTATAGCCCTGCTGGGATATTTAAGTTCAGAGTTTTTCAGCATATTTTTTCAGCTTATTTTTAATTCATTACAATAATTTATAGCCCTGTTCAGGGTTCAGGGTTTTTCAGCATGTGTCTGAAAATATGTCACAACAGCACAAACTAAAATATATAATTGTGTTATATTTGCAAAGTCTTTCTTTGTCTTAACTGAGAAGATGAAGTGAGGAGTAAAAAAAAGAGTTTACTGAATAGTCTTAGTTGTGTGTCTTTCAATAATCAGACTCCATAGTAATAAATTAACTAGGATTAAATAAATTAATACATTAATATAAAAAAACACACATGCTGTATGGTTGTTAACATAAAGCAAAATACACAAACATACATATATACATTATCTTCACTTTTGTGCTTGTTTTTTGTAATTCATTTGACTAGGTGTTCTTTAGCCTATGTAAATGATGTTTCTGCTGCATCTTTTTTTTTTTTTTTTTGGACATGCAAAGACAATTTTCTTTTTTTTTGGTCATCTTTAATGTGATTTAAATATATATTTGCAACAATTTGGTAATGCATTGCTAAAATGATGAAACACTTAAAAAAGTGGACACTTTGATGAAACACTTAAAAAACAACCTGTAGAGCTTTTCATTTTTGATTGGAGATTGTTGTTGTCTAGATCAGCTTATTTTTAATTCCTTACAATAATTTATAGACCTGTTCAGGGTTTTTCAGCATGTGTCTGAAAATATGTCACAACAGCACAAACTAAAATATATAATAGTGTTATATTTGCAAAGTCTCACCTTCTCCTGTCTTTTTGTCTTAACTGAGAAGATGAAGTGAGGAGTAAAAAAAGAGTTTATTGAATAATCTTAGTTGTGTGTCTTTCGATAATCAGACTTCATAGTAATAAACTAATTAGGAATAAATAAATAATAAATTAATATAAAATAAACACACAACAAAGCAAAATACACAAACATACACACATTTTCTTCACTTGTGTGCTTGGTTTTTGTAATTCATTTGACTAGGTGATCTTTAGCCTATGTAAATGATGCTTCTGCTGCATCTTTTTGGGTGTTTTGGTTACGCAAAGAAAATGTTCTTTTTTTGTCATCTTTAATGTGATTTAAATATATGTTTACGACAATTATGTAACACATTGCTAAAATGATGGAACACTTAAAAAATGTACTTTTTGTTTGTTAATTATTTTCGAGGAAACATCAAACAACCTCTTGATTTTGCGTCTGTGTAATTTGACATCTACAGAGTGTCATAAATTTACTGAAAAATAATGTATAGTTCTATTCGGGGTTCAAGGTCTTTCAGCATGTGTCTGAAAATATGTCACAACAGCACAAACTAAATTATATAATCGTGTTATATTTGCAAAATCTCACCTTCCCGTGTTCTTGTCTTAACTGATAAAACCCCTTGGGAGGAAAGACACAGAATGATGCTCAGTATTTCACAATTAAATTGATTATTCCTATGAACATTAACCTACATTTTGTTGGATTTATTCTTTAAAAATATCTATTTGGGTGTAACATCTATAAAAACTATGAATTCAAAGTTACTTTAAACAAAATACAACTCCCTCAGTTTTAACTTTTTTGTTTGTTATTAGTCTGAAAGATGAAGAACTCACCCAGTAAAAACCACAGACTCTTGTAGAAAACCATAATGTTCATTTCAAGCACTTTGTGGTTCCTTCTGCTTTTGTTGGAGGAGGTTTGAAGGAATGTTGTTCGTGGATGAAACATATTAGTTCAAGTTACATCAGAGTCACATGATCGTTTTCCTCCCAATTTTCTTTTTGACTTGAGCTGTAAAATATTTTTTTACAAAAAATACAAACAAATGCTTGCTTTTGTGAACTTTGAGGGTTTCCAAAGACTTAGTATTGTTTTTATACTAACCCTACCTAACTATATTTTCTGTCCCTTAAACCTAAACCCTGCCCTTACAAAAAACGTTCAGATAAGTATGTATTAATTAAAAAAATATGCATTTTCAAATATATTTTAACAACAAACAACAAATTTTCACTGAACATAACAATATTTGTAACTTCAGGTTAGTGATTAAATCATATCAGACTGTCAATGCTATAAAAAATTGTACATTATCACTTAGATAATAAACAGAATAAACTGAATGGATGAATTTCACATTGACATACGTACATTAAATATTGGGTGTAAACCAAATTGGACTGGTTTATCAGCAATACTGAGGGACCTACTTGCACTACATTACGGTTTGCATTTTCTTTGACTTTTAAATTCAGAGGCATCAGGGATCTGAAGCTGTCAAGCTCAAAAAAAAAAAAAGACAAAAGAAAGAAAGAAAGAAAGAAAGAAATATAATAATAATAATAAAATTAATAATAATAAGAGTTAAAGAGAAGTTATTTATATGTCAGTTTTGCCAGTCTCTGTTTGGCACACTGCACGTTGTTTTTATTCCCCCAACCTGTCCTCAACTAATACACTTATACTAATACCATATAGGTGGTTTGTACATAGCATGTCACGGGTTCACATAACATCTCATTCTTGCCTGTTGTGTGTGTGAATGTATGCTAACCTGTCCTGTCTTTGTCAGTTCCTCTGCCTTGCTGGCTGGCCGTTTGGAGTTCTGCTCCTTCTGTTCTGCTCTGGCTCCTGTATTCCTGGGCGACTCTGTCCACTCCCACCGGTGAGGTCCCAGGAATCTCCGTACAGAAGTGCTCACTGTAATCCCTGCTCTACCGTCCAGCTTTTTCCTGTCAGCTTCACACTACTTTGACTTCACAAACTGTGATTGAGTGACTTTTGTCAATAAATATTGTGACTGTATCTGCAAACTGTTTCCTCCATTTTCACTCGTCACATAACAGCGAAATACGGCCCATCAGACTTGCACCCCCATCATCAACAGGACATTTGTAAATTATTGTTTTGTATTAATCTCACACTTGACTCGGGTTGGTGTTATAAGACTAGATGTGATCATGTGATAGTAAACATAATTTTGTACTCTTTTTTTTTTTAACAGGTAGGTTTACGACTGGGTTTGTGTGGTCATTCGTACAAGTTACACTTACTAAGTGTATGTTTTAATCAAAGTGAGATCAGTGTGAAAATTCCATGCACTGCATTTTAAAAAACATGTTAATTTGTAGTCACGGTCATATGTCATTTCATGAGGACAGATTCAATATGACAATGTCATTATTTTTAAGCCCGCTAGAGGGCACTTACCTTTAAGACATAAATACTATATAGGTCGTAATAAGGTACCTGATCTCACAGAAATAACCACGAACTCTTAATGCATAATTCTATGTTAGTATCACGTAATCATCGAAAATTGCGTGATGGGTTCACGTAAAAGATTAGAATGTAATTCAGTGACAGGCATCATGCGTGATCCACTCACGGATTTGGATTAAAATATGTGTGATTTTTCACTGTAAACGGTCACAACAGATTTATTTATATTAATTTATTTATATGAGCAGGTAACCCAACACCTGCCCCTAAACCTACCACCCTTTAATAAAAGACAAGATAAACCAGCCGTTACAACTACCAACATCATTTATTAAAAAGGATTAATATTGTAATTCTTCTGAGATAAAAGGATTGATCACCATCTCTCTGTCCGCCGCAACTCATCTGTAAAATTCTATTAGCTCTCGTGTGTCTCCTGACCAATTGTCATGCTGTTGTGAAATGCTATTGGCTCTTGTGTGTCTGCTGATCGATTTGCGTCATTCTATAGGACGAGAGTGTGTTGTGAATAAGAGTCAACATGGTAACGGAGTGGGGATAATTTCATCGATTAAAACCTTGTATTTTACTCTCTTCTTCACATAAAGACATTGTGCGGCTTCAGAAGGACTTGAAATGCAACAACTTGTTTTTTTTTTTTTTTACTGCTTATGGTCAGTTTTCGCAATACATACCTGTGACTGCGCTTTTATTGTCCGTTTGTGTTTTATATTGTTCAGATGTGGGTAGGTTTAGGGTAAAGGTGGGGCTAGGTGCTACAATAAATGTACACATTTTTATATAAAATGAATCCAGTTATCTGTGAATGAATCACGGCTGATGCCTGTCACTGAATTACACTGTAATCTTTTACGTGGTAGTATCAAGGAATCTTCGGTCATTACGTGATACTAACACGGAATTATGCATTAAGAGTTTGTGGTTATTTCCCGCAATTCTGTGAGATCAGGTTGACAGCAGATCAGCAGGCTCTGTGCTGTGTTTGTAGCTCCGTAGCTTTGTATTTCTATAGCCCCGCTCTTCTCTCTAGAAATATGGTACATAGTCTTAGATCTATGTGCCATACAACAGGTTGGGAAGCCGGTGTTCTCACGATTTATCCTACCTCATCAGATTTTGCTACTTCCAATGCAAAAATGGGTAGCACAATTTGAAATCAGAAAATGCTACCTGTTAAATTATGTTTTATTATACCTCAAACCACCCTTACTGTTAATGCAAATATAGTAAATATGAATGCAATATTGAGGTGTGCATGCGTGGTGAGCGTAAGTAGGATGGATTCACGGGTAGGATGAATTGGCTTACGTCACAGCAGTCAGTTAATGCTCAGCACATAGTAACTTCTTCACCTAGATACTACACTACAGAGACTGTGTCTGTTCACCGAACTAGAAAATACAAAAAACATCCCAATTTCAACAAAGTTTAGAGTAACAATTTAATTGATGTTCAAAAAATAAAAGCTATTTATAATACAGAGAAACAAATGATTAAGCTCGGATTACTGAATATCAGGTCTCTTTCTACTAAATCACTTTTTGTAAATTATTTGATCAATGATCATAAGCTAGATTTGCTCTGTTTGATAGAAACGTGAGTAAAACCAGAAGAATATATTACTTTAAATGAGTCTAAACACCAGATCAACAATGTACAGGTTGCTGTAGTAGTTACGAATAAGCAGTAGATATGAACATTATTTACGGGTGAATTACTCTGTTTGACATATTGACACATGTATGAAATGTATAATCAGAAATTAACAGTGGCATGTGCAAAGGATATGTACATTTACAAGTGGAGTATGTACAGTGTAGTGCAATGATCATGTGCAGTATTAGATATGCAAATGTAAATAGTGCAATGGTTATGGGAAGAGTGTATGCTGTCAAAGGAGTCAGTGTGGGGCAGAGTTCATTAAGGAGACAGCTCTGGGGAAAAAGCTGTTCCTCAATCTGCTAATTCTAGTCCTGGGTAATCTGAAGCGCCTGCCCAAAGGCAGGAGAGAAAACAGTCTGTGGGCGGGGTGAGAGGAGTCCTTAAGAATACTGCGTGGTATTCACACAGAAAACAGTTATTTAAAATTGAAATAATATTTCACAACAGTTTTTTTCTGGATTTTAAATCTAATAAATTCAGCCTTGTTTTCAGTCTCCGTCTGACCTAGTTTGAGTTAATTATTATAGTGTTCAGGTGTGCCTTCCTCGTTTGTGTTAATTGCCTTCTGTTTATAAGTTCTCCTCAGTTCTGTTTAGTTTGTCAGATTATTAATTGTGAATGTGTGTATGTGTGTATTACAACCATTCTACCTGTCTGCAACCATTGTGAGAATTAAAATAAGTTATTTGGAGAATATTTGGGTATCGGTTCATACTTCCGCACCTTGACCGTGACAGAATAATCCGACCAACTAGAAACAGTGAGCGGCGTGCTACCACTCATTTTATTTTCTGTGTTTTTTGTCAGTTTTTATTTTCTGTTTTTCTCTCATGGATTCCCTATTTAACCCCGATTATTTCCTTCTCCTGCTGGAGCAGGTGGAGAAATCGCTCGAGGACCATACCAGACCATTTCTACATGTTGCATGTTTCACCAGTTTTCTGGACAGTGCGCTGCTGTCCGAAGATGGTCCTCGAGCGGACTTTGCCGCTTCGTGGAGTGGACACTGGTGAGGAACAGATCGTCCTTCACCGTTTCTCCCATGGAAGAGCTCGCCAGTGCCACTCCCGACCCAGAGCCCAGCCCACCATCTACCCGCAACGAAGAGCCCATTCCTGAGCCCA
Organism: Enteromius afrohamiltoni; assembly: GCA_034779775.1. Lineage (NCBI taxonomy): Eukaryota > Metazoa > Chordata > Actinopteri > Cypriniformes > Cyprinidae > Enteromius > Enteromius afrohamiltoni. Next base: position 819,663 of record JAUYWG010000040.1, on the reverse strand, counting down.
TCGCTGCCACCACAGCAGAGCCCAGCACGACTGATGAGCTGTCACAGATGGATGTGACAGAGCCAAGGTGCGCACCAGAGTCACAAACTGTGACGCCAGACCAGGTGAGAGAGTCGAAAGCGATTATGGAGGACTATGCCACTGACAGCGCGAGCACGAAGAGGAGCACCGCCCACTGCGTCATGGCTGAGGTTGAGCTGGCCGATCTGGGAAAAGGACAAAAAGAACTGAACATTCGAATGACTCCTATTCCAGTTCCTTGTGTGTGTCCTCCGGTACCTACACCATGCACAAAATTTGTAATTTTCATGCCACTGCTGCCTGCAACCAGTCCCGTTGCTCACCCTCAGCCCACTCTACGTGTGCCATGGGTCTACCAGCAGCCATCGGTGTCATGGCAAGGGGATCCCTCAGCACCTCCTCCTACCTCCGAGTCCTGGACTCTGCCTCGTCCCTCCGACCCGTCAGCTACACTGGGCCCCCTAGCTCCTTCCTCTACGCTGTGGCCCATCGCCCCTCCGGCTCTTTTTTCGGTGTGTCATCGATCATCCGCCTTCATTTCCCCATGTGCTCTGTCTCCGTCTGACCTAGTTTGAGTTAATTATTATAGTGTTAAGGTGTGCCTTCCTCGTTTGTGTTAATTGCCTTCCCTTTATAAGTTCTCCTCAGTTCTGTTTATTTTGTCGGATTATTAATTGTGAATGTGTCTATGTGTGTGTACCAACCGTTCTACCGGTCTACCTGCCTGTCTGCAACCATTGTGAGAATTAAAAGAAGTTATTTGGAGAATATTTCAGTATCAGCTCGTGCTTCCGCACCTTGACCATGACAAGAAGAAACATCTTTAAAAATATAATTATAATTATATATTTTACCGACCCCAAACTTTTGAACGATAGTGTATATATGTTTTTTTTTTTCCTTCATAATACAGTAATGAAAATAGCATTATTATTATTATTTATAACCCAGGGATTAAAAGGCATTCTCTGGTTTATAGATAGGTCTGGATTTAATCATTTACCAGTCTGGAAGAGTTTTGCCAGACCAGCTTTAAGATAACTCAGAGCATCTTTATTGGCTTCATCAGCTACAGCTTTACTCCTCATCTCCTCCAGCTCTTTCACCCAGTTTTCTTTCCCAGCCTCCCTCACTCTGGGGATGAAGAAGTCCAGATGCTGAAGAGTGAAGGCGGAGTCTGGTTTTAATGCGATCCGAGACAGATGCTTGATGGTGTAGTAAGCTTCAGACAGAAGAATTTTCTTATGATCCTCAATCTCTTTGTGATCTTTCTCAAGATGTTGCATTAAAATTAAAAATGTTTTGTTTTTTTCTTGAACATCTTCATATTCCTTTTTTATGGAATCAAATTCTAACTGCATGCTGGACTTTCTGACAATGTATTTCTTGTTTTCTTTGACATGTTTGCTGTGATGACACTTCCCTGTGCACACGGTACAGTAGCCTTTTTTCATGACTTCACATTTGCTGGGATCAGAACCCCACCAGCAGTCAAACTCATGACAGTTTTCCTCACAGACGGTGCAGGTCGTCGCCTTCCTGTTCTTCCATGACTTGCTCTCAATGGGCACCTTTATTTTAACTGTCTTTTGTAAATGAATTGTAAAGTTTCTGCATTCCTCAATCTTGTTCTTATTTATTGTCATTGCTTCCTGAATCTGAAGTTTTTCAGACTTTTTTGACTCTTTCTCTTGAACTCGGAGCTGTAAGTTGCTGATGGATGCTTCAAATCGAATACGCTCGATCAGGACGTCTGAAGTCAGCTCTAAACTTCTTCTGTTCATTTCATTCAGGGACTGGAAAAAGTGCATCATGCCATCCACACTGTCTTCCCAGGCGTCTCTTTGAGCACGAGCATGACGTTCTTTAGTGTGACGTTCCTCAGCCTGCCGGTTATTGAATAAGAAACAAACAGGCTGACCCTTTTTGTCTCGTCTGCAAGGGATTCTAGCTTTTTTAATGGCGCCAAGAACATTTTTGGCTGGCAGACCATCAGAGTGTGTGATTAAAAACACAATGTTGTCCACAATGTCTTTTCCAAACAAAGACAGAATTGAACTGAAAATGTAATGCTGTCGGTCTGAGAGACGATTCTTAGATGCTTGAGTTACAAAACAGATGGCGTCGACTTCACAAACTCCATCATCGTTCTGGAACAGAGTGGCTAAATTCTCAGCAACTTCCAGATCTTTGTCCAGTCCTCTAGTGTCTCCGTAGCCTGGAGTATCAATGATGGTGAGAGACATGGGACTTTTTACATGAAAGACCTCATACACGGTGATTTCAGAGGTTTGGGATTCTGACTGATCTCTGGCTGTTTCTTCTGTGATTTCATACCATATTTCCTTCTCAAACTTCACCCCGAACAAATAGTTGACCATGGTGTTGATGATGGTGGTCTTGCCAGCACCAGTCTCTCCCACCAGCAGAATGATTTTGTTTTGTTTACTGGTTTCTCTTATCCCATAAGTCCATTTTCTGACTTTCCCATTATCATCAAGAACTTTCCTCTCTGTATGTAGATGAAATCGTTTTGGAGGACCTTCATGAATCAGGGATTGTCTTTGGCATGGTAGAGGCTTTGGCTTTCTGCAAAATACAAATAGATGTACATTCAAAAATATTTGTGTAGTGAGAATTAAAAAAACAAATCAGATCAAAATACAGACATTTTGTTATGTAAAATGTAAACAATTTTAATTTGTATTTTTTTAAAAATAGTTAATATAGTTAATGTGTTAAAAGTCAACAGTTTAGTTCAGGCCAGGTTAGCCTATATTCAATAATACATTTTTTGTTAAAAAAGACTAGCTTTTTGTGCTTTTTTAACAATTATTATGCTCCCTTGAATCAAGTAATGCATAAGAACAATCTCTTACTGCATATCAGAAAGTTTATCCATGCTGTTGTGCCGACGCTGATTATTGTTTGATGCCATTGTTGCTGGGGTTAAATAAATAGTCAACCTGATCTCACAGCAATTTGTACATATGTTACAAGGTGGCTAATTCGTACAAATTCGTACGACCTCACTCCCACAAATTAATAAGATTTTTTCTAAATCGTACGTATTTTACAAGTTGTTAATTCATATGAATTTGTACAAATGACCCAAACCTAGCCCGCCCCTAAACCTACAGTACCTGTCACAGGGTTATAAACAAAAGTGTGAGTGAGGCTATACAAATTACTATGAATTGGCATGAATTTGGGACCTTGTACGAAAACGTACGAATTGGTTGTGAGGTTGTGTTGAAATAGTTCATTCAGAATTCGTCATTACATCACTCTCATGTTGGTTCAATCCTATTTTTCTGTGGAAGCAATTAAAGAACAAACACTGGACTTCAATTACATATACAGTACAATTTCTCAAAATAACTTGTCAAAATGAAGTGTGAAGTGCTTTCTTAGTTATTTCAGTTGCCTTAATGTTTAAAATCTATTTGACAACAAAATTTGATCTGTGTTACAAGTGGACTGATGACTTAAATGAGTCACATATAAAAACCTTTAGAATCTCCTTAAATGCAGAGTAATATACAATATTTGACTCTGCAGTGACAAATTAACCATTTTCAAAACCCAGGAAATTCAGTCTTTTTTCAGAACAAACAAACAAAAAACTTCTGCTTAATAAGCAGAAAGAATGAAAGTTAAGATAGGACTACAATAATACAGTAAGTTTCAGATTTTTCATGTATTTATTTACTGAAAGAGAATGAGAGTTATATCACTTACAGTCTTGGAGACACACCGTCATAGAGTTCTCACTGAAAAGCTTTTGAGACATATGTGGTATATCTCCAGGGAAGATAACAATAATAGAGATGTATTTGCTGCTCTGGCATTTTCCAGTAATACTGGTTTAGTCTGTCACATGATTAAAAGGAATATGAGCGTGAAGGATATTTAGCATATCCATAAAACCACCAAGTTAATACCAAATTGCCTCTATTTAGCAATTAAACTTTTCTTTATTATAACTCAATGAACATGCACCATACCAGAAAATTTACGTTTTTAAAGAATTTGGTAATACTTTCTATTACATTGCAATATATATATATATATATATAAATGAGGTAAAATGTGTTATAATATCTCATGCATAATCATAAAACATAATTTTAATACATTATAATATTCACATGTTGGTGATTATTACCAGAGGTGGACGAAGTACACAAATCATGTACTTAAGTAAAAGTACAGATACATACAATAAAATATTACTCCAGTAAAAGTAAACATACTTCTTTTTCAGTTTTACTTGAGTATAAGTACAAACGTACTCTGTTTTTTATGTACTGTAAAAAATGTACTGATAGATTTATTTTGCAATTTTATACAGTCTACTTAATTTTATATAGCACACATTTTTTTATAATCTTACTGCTCAAAATATGTGGGATTTTCCTAAAATAACCACTATATGGAATCAAGATACAGTATATTTTGTTGTTGATTGGACCACAATTACGATCATGATGTAATTATTATGTATTATTGTTTTTCTATCATCATCTGCTTCATTTAACTTATTGTTTCACTTCTCGTTTGTTCCGTCACTCGGTTTTTCACACGTTTATCAAACAACAGTGGTAAGTGAATAATCCATCAATCTCGGTGAGTATGGCTTCTCCCTCTCTAGTTGTTTGCAAGTCATGTCACAATTTACTTTATCTCTCTCTGCCGGCGATGAGGGTTTTACATGTGATAAATGCAGGGATATAGTTAGGCTGACAGAGAAGATCCTAGAACTAGAGACGTAGTTAACGTAGTTAAAAGTCAGAATGTCAGACAGTCAGAATGTGAGGGCTGTAGATACAGCTTTGGATGCGGATAGTTCAGCTCATGTACATTGTTCGGTTCCAGGAACGCCGGCACAGCAGGGTAAGTTTGTGACTGTGAGATGGCATCCGATCAGAACATCAGACAGGTTCTCCCCACTCAGTGACGCACCCACTGGGAAACCTGATGAAAGAGCTCTAGTAATTGGCGATTCTATTGTACGGAACGTGAAAATAGAGACACCAGCCACCATAGTGTGTTCCGGGAGCCAGAGCGCCTGACATCTTGGCAAATTTAAAAGTGCTGGCTAATGCTAAACGTAAATTCAGTTAAGTAATATATATATTCCACGCTCACCAGCATGGAAGCTCTGACCACCTCTACTCCATGTGCTTCTCTGTACAGGTCCCGGACTGCGATTGTCCCAGATATCCTTCACCACAGACCCTGGGTGCAGCAGCAGAAGACACCAGCCAGGCCCCAGTCAAGGACATCTGTTCCCCGAATAGTGAAGTCAAAACATAAATTTAATGCAGGATCTAGAAAAAATCTGATCGTAATTAAACCAGAAAAAAAAAAATTAATTAAAAAAAATAGATGAACAGAAATAATTTTTAAAGCTTGGACTCCTAAACATTAGATCACTTGCACCGAAAGCAGTTATTGTGAATGAAATGATCACAGATAATAGTTTTGATGTACTCAGCTTAACAGAAATCTGGCTAAAACTTAATGATTACATTCGTCTAAATGGGTCTACACCACCAAACTACTATTACAAGCATGAGCCCCGTTAGAGTGGTCGTGTTGCAACAATATACAGTGATATTTCAAATACTTTTGCTTAATGTTACTGTTACGAATGTCTGTTGATTATTATGGTGTGTATATGTGACGTTTGTGTCCTGAGCTTTTAGGTGGCGTTGACGGAGAAATCTGGTCCGGTGCGTCGTGACGTCATTGAAAGACTTTGCATATAAAGGCCGTGAGGCGACAGTGGCGGTCTATCTCTCTCCTTCCTTGTTTACCGTTTTTATTGCGGTGTTTGGTCCGGCCTCGGTGAGGCTGGCTGTGTGTTCCTTTTGATCATTTTGAGAGCATGAGGAGTTCAGATGGTTTTGGTTTACTTTTAATTTCTGTTTTCAGTAGCAGGTAGAGATTTTATTTTGGTTAGTTCACGTTTGTTTATTGTAACACTTTGTTTCTTGTTTGCATTCTGTCACTGTTTAGTTTTGGTTTCGTTTTCACTCTTCCTGTGTTTCCTTATTTGGTCATGTTCCTGTTCTTGTTTAGTTGATTGATTACCCGATCCACCTGTGCTCCTCACCTGTCCTGATTTCTCCGTAATGTTTTCCTGTTTAAAAGCCCATTCAGTTTGTCTTGTCTTTTGTCCGATTATTGTTTTGTTTTCGTGATAAGTAATTTACCTGTCCTGTCTTCGCCTGCCTGCATCTACACGAAAGAGTGACAGAATAATCGGACCATAAAAATTGTTAATGGACTTGATGGAGAATGCGCTACTCCAGTCCCATGTCCAGGGTGGCCGTCGCATCGAGGAGTATGTGGAGAAGTTCGTGGAGGCTTCTCATCTGGTTCGCTGGAGCGAGCAAACCTTATGTACTGTGTTTTGGTTGGGCCTGGATCAGGATTTGGCCCAGCAGGTTTCCTTGTCCGACAATTAGGAATCTCTTGTTCGACACATGGCTTTGTGGCTGGGAGGTTCCTCTCTGACCATCGTGGAAGTGGGCGAGCGCACAACAATTCCCCAGTGTCACAGCCACGGGATCAAGGTTCTTGACCCAGCCATGATATCGGTGAGATCAGTGAAGGGAATAAAACAAGAGGCTCAGCAAAAAAATCGCGCTTCCCGAGCGCCAGCCTGAACCCGCGCTTCCCGAGCGCCAGCCTGAACCCGCGCTTCCTGAGCGCCCTCCAGAGCCCGTTGCACTGCAGGAGCACCCTCCTGAGCCTTCACTTGAGCGCGCACCGCCTGAGCCTTCACTTGAGCACGCACCGCCTGAGCCTTCCCTCCCACCCACTTCTGCCTCTTGCCTCGCCGTCGAATGACAGTCCTGCCACTCACCTACAGCCAACTATCCAGCCGGGGTCTATCACGCAGGACTGTCATCCTCCAGCTCATCTGGCTCGGGTCTCCACTTTGGTCCTACGACCCGTCGGCTTCGCCATGGGCCCTGGCTACCTCCTCTTCAGCTGGTCTCGTCCGGTCACTAGCGCCGCCGGGCTCGATCGTCTCTCCGGCTCCGCCTTGGTCGGTCAAAGTCCATCCACCGCCTTGGGACTCCACTCCTCCGGCTGCGCCTCGTCCCTCCGTCCCTGACACAGCCGTAGTGGAGTGCTCCTCACCTGTCCTGATTTCTCCGTAATGTTTTCCTGTTTAAAAGCCCATTCAGTTTGTCTTGTCTTTTGTCCGATTATTGTTTTGTTTTTGTGATTCCTGTTTGTACTCTATGAGCTTTTACTTTATTAAATCTGCATAAGTAATTTACCTGTCCTGTCTTCGCCTGCCTGCATCTACACGAAAGCGTGACATTTATTTAGTAAGTGTTGAGTAAGGGAAGCAGCTGGTCGCAAGACTCACTCTTGTTTTAGTTGTCGGAAGACAGGTAAGACTTTCAACCTTTAAGAACAGGTGTAGTCAGGGAACTGTTTCTTAGCCCTCCCGTGAACTGTGGTTTATTTTCTATTAACCTTAATGCTAATTTATTATTATTTGTACTCCTCATTTTTGGTTTGTTATTTTATAATATTTATTTATTTCCATGGATGAATTTAATTTGTGGTGATTTTTGTTCTTTTGAATAAATATAAATTTTCTTTAAGAAAAACCTTAACAGCAGTTGTGACTCTTTTATATGTTCGATCCGTGTCATGGAGTGAATTCTTTCTTTCTTAATTCATAACGAGCCTTAAAATGATTACGGGTCGTAACAGTTACTCTGCCAGATATGCAAAAGAATCTCTTGTCTTAGCTACTGTGTATAGACCGCCAGGGCCATATACAGATGTCCTCACTTCTGGGATTTCTAATTTTGGTTTTTAATCTTACTTTTATGTTTTGGGTTTTTTATCTCGTTTTAATCTGACTCCAATTTTAAGTTGTTATTAAATTTAGATTATAATCTTAGTTTTGAATGCTGATTAAAAT
>JAUYWG010000040.1:800677-811582 GCA_034779775.1 Enteromius afrohamiltoni | reverse complement strand
CTCAGCAACTTCCAGATCTTTGTCCAGTCCTCTAGTGTCTCCGTAGCCTGGAGTATCAATGATGGTGAGAGACATGGCACTCTTTGAAGGAAAGACCTCATACACAGTGATTTCAGAGGTTTGGGATTCTGACTGGTCCTTTGCGTCTTCCTGTGTGATTTCATACCACACTTCATCTTCAAATTTCACTCCCATTAAGTAGTTGACCATGGCGTTGATGAGAGTTGTCTTACCGACGCCGGTCTCTCCCACCAGTAGAATGATTTTGTTTGGTTTGCTTGCATCTTTTTTTCTATAAGTCCATTTTCTAACTTTTCTATTTTCGTCAAGAACTTTCCTCTCTGTATGTAGAAGGAATCTCTTTGGAGAACCTTTTTGAAGCAGAGTCAGTCTGCGTGGTAGAAGCTTTGGCTTTCTAAAACATAAAAATAGAGCGAAATATTTATAAGAGTGTTTGAGTAATTTTATTAAGAATTCAGATTACATGTCCAATAAACATTTAGTCATTTTATATATGTATATATATATATATATATATATATATATATATATATATATTTCATAGTTTTTGAGTTAAAACAATATTCTAATTACTAGAAACAATGTTTTAAACTGAGTTTCCTTCCAAATATATGCAGTATGTACAAGTTCAATAATACCTCTAGCAAAACCGGCCTTAATAAAACAATCTTATTTTTTGTTTAAACCCAGTTATTCAAATAATCCATGAGAACATTTCCTTACCGTTTATTAAAACCTTCATTCATGCTGCTGCCGTGCTCACAGCCATTTCCAGGCAAATCCATTGTGCTGGAGTTTAGTTTAATGATAGTCTAATCAAAAATGAAAGTTATGATTTGTTTACTTTCTCTTCTGTCGTTCTAAAGCTGTATGACTTTATTTGCTCTGTGGAATACAAAAGAAGAACTTTTAAAGTACTTTGGAAACCAAATAACACTTTGCCCCACTGACAATCACTGTATAGACAGACAATAAAGGAGGTTATTTAACTACTTACTGTTGAGTTGGATCTCCTTAAATATAAAGAATATATAGTTTTGCAGCATTTTTTTTCTTAGCAAGCATTACTAACAGCATAGGCTACTTACACCATCTGAGACCATATTGTTGTGGAGTTCAGACAGCAAAGATCTTGAGTCATTTGTGAAATGTCACAAGAAAAATAGAGACGTCTTTCCTGCTCTGTATTTTCCAGTTGAACCAGTTCAGTCTGTCATGTGATTAAAAGGAAAATGCTGGCTGGTTACTTCACTTAGGAGCCCAGATCACCTCTGAGCACTATAAAAGGCCAATGAAAATTTTTCGGGTGGAATTTGCAAAAAAAGCTGCAATCTCATTGGTCGGACTGTTTTTAACACTGTGCATTATCATTATTTTATTTTATTTATTTATTTTTTTAATGATGCTTTGACACCTGGCTTTTTACATTTTGATGTCTTCACTCACATTGGCGTTCTTTGTTCAGCCACGAGTTGTTAAACAGTGGTGTTGAACAGGACAAGACTTAAGTATATGTTTTGACAAAAACATGGTTTAGGTAGGAACGTGAACGTAATAATCACCCATGGCTGGCAGCCGATTTCCTAATCAAGTACACCCAATCATACCCCTTCCCTTTACTATAAAATCCAATTTTTCCACAAATTGACCTACGGCTCTAACTCTCCCTCCATTTCAAACGCTCAAACCAACCTCATCATAAAAGGCATCCAAAGAGAAAACCCCTCCTGTCCAGACCAAAGGCTTCCCATAACCCTGGAGATCTTAACCCTCTGCATCTCCACCCTCAGAAGGAACTACTGCTCCCCCCTAGTCGATCGAACCCTAGACGCTATGTTTACCCTAGCGTTCTTTGGTTTCCTCAGGTCCTCTGAGATTACTACCAACCCCCCCTTCAATCCTACCATCCACCCCACAATTTCAGACTTATCTATAGTCGACAACCAAACCATGTCCTTCTTCCTAAAACACAGCAAAACAGACCAGCTCCACAAAGGTCATTTTGTATACATTTTCAGACTCCAAAGGCCCACCCAGCCATACCAAACGCTACGAGCTTACCTAGCCTATAGTTAACTCGTTTGCCTCTTCCCCCTTTGAAACCCTTTTTCTAGACGAATCATATCAACCAGCCTCAAGGTTCTGGTTCCAAAAACACCTCAAAGCAGTCCACAGCCGCCAAAAGAGGCCTCTCCCCCAACCAAATACAGACTCTAGGCTGCTGGTCTTCGGACGCCTTCAAAAGTTACATCCGTTTGGACCCTTCAGCCATACGCCAAGCCATGCTAGCTATCACCAGCCCTCCGCCCCAACCCTCCCCATACAAAATCTAATTTTGATCCATCCCCAACAACCTAACCCTATTTCTTCACCCTCTTGTAGTTTCTCACTCTCTGTCTACTCCCACTTTCTTTCCACCGTCCAACCTCCACATCCTTCCTCCTCTGAGGTTCCTTATATCTCTGCGAAGGTTTTATTCCCAGCCTCCGCCTAGGCTTCCCTTTCCTTCAGACACAGTTATTATCACCCCATCTCCGCTGAGGTTCCTTATACTTCCACAAAGGTTTTATTCCCAGCCTCCGCGCAGGCTCCTCAGTCCCTCAGACATAGTCTTCACGTATCCCACCTCCGCTAAGGTTCCTCATACCTCCGCGTAGGTTTTACCCCAGCCTCCGCGCAGGCTTCCCCGACCCATCCTCTTACCTCCGGTGAGGGCTTTTCTTCTCTATCCTACCTACGCTGAGGTTCCCAAACCTCCGCGAAGGTTTCACTCCCAGCCTCCGCATAGGCTTCCCTACCCATTAGATACAGTTATCCCACCTTCGTCGAGGTTCCTCATACCTCCGTGAAGGTTTTCTCCCAGCCTCCATGTAGGCTTCCCCGCCCCATCCCCTTACCTCCGCTGAGGGCTTTTCTTCTCTATCCCACCTCCCAAAAAAACTCTGCAAAGGTTTCACTCCCAGCCTCCACGTAGGCTTCAATTCAAACTATTGATTACCAGGAAACGTGAACTCTTGAAAGTATATTTTTTGACAAAATCATGGTTTCGGGAGGAACGTAAATGTAGTAATCACCCGCGGCTGGCAGCCGATTTCCTAATCAAGTACACCTAATCATACCTGTGAAGGATCGGTGGAATCGGTGGGATCCATTTGCAGGCTTTTATTAGTCGTAGTCACACAGGCAATGCTCGATATCAATAGGCAAACACAATCAACAAGGGTAATCCAACAAGAGCGGCTCCTGAAGCGAGGATGAGGATGACGCCGGGGCCTGCCACGAGGTCTGGGAGCTGGCCTGTCCGGGTGCTCATGGTGGAAGGTCTCGATGAGGGCAGGGTCCAGGATGTCACAGGAGTTGACCCATGACCTTTCCTCAGGCCCGTAGCCCTCCCAGTCGACCAGGTACTGCACTGTTCGGCCCCGGTGTCTGGAGTCCAGGATTTCATGGACCTGGTAGATGTCCTCAAGTTCTTGTGAGAGGGAAGGGATGTCTGGAGCCGCGACCTCGTCCTGGTCCCTCTCTCCTTCCGGGTCAGCAGCGGGCTTGAGCAGAGAGACATGAAAAGTGGGTGAGATACGATATTCAGAAGGCAAGTCAAGACGGTATGAAACTAGTGTAATGTAGGTGTGTGGGGTGGACTGGGATGGCGGAGACGGTTGGCGTGCTGGGTGAGTCGGCGGATGGCGCTCTGAAGATAGACATGCGCAGCGTCCCAGGTCTGTTCACTCCGTTGAAGCCAGTGGTCCACTGCTGGGAGGTTCGCCGGACCAGGGGAACAGGGTTGGTTGGTAGCCCAGAAAGCACTGAAAGGGGGTCATTTGAGTGGCGGCTTTTCTCAGGGCGTTTTGGGCGTACTCGGCCCAGATGAGGTACTGGCTACAATCGTTTTGATGTGAATGACAGTAGGTCAACTCCTGGTTCATCCTTTCTGCCTGCCCATTAGCTTCCGGATGGTAGCCTGACGTGAGGCTGACGTTGATCCCCAGCTGTGTGCAGAAGGCCTTCTAGACTCGTGAGGTGAACTGCGACCCCCGGTCGGATACGATGTCCTCAGGCAGGCCATAGTAACGGAAGACATGCTCCAAGAGAGCCACCGCGGTCTCCCAGGCGGTGGGGAGCTTGGAGAGTGGTATGAAGTGGCAGGCCTTGGAGAACCGGTCGATTACGGTTAGCACGGTGGTTATGGTTGGAGGGTGGCAGGTCGGTCACAAAGTCCACCGCCAGGTGAGACCAGGGTCTTTGTGGGATCGGCAGAGGGCAGAGGGCAGAGCAGGCCGGCTGGGTGCTGTCGCAGGGTTTTTGAGACCTGACAGACTGCACAGGCTTTAACAAAGTTGGTAGCGTCCGAGGTCAGGGTCGGCCACCAGAAGCGGTTGATGAACAGTTCGATGGTGGCCACCATCTGGGGTTGTCGTGGACCAGTTGTAAGACTCGTTGTTGTAGTGGTTCGGGAACAAATGTTCTGGCTGGTGGGCAGTCCACGGGGACAGGCTCCGTGCCCTGGGCCTCGGCGATCTCCTGCATAATGTCCCACTGGATGGGGGCCAGGATCTGAGAGGGTGGCAGAATGGTTTTGGGCTGGTTGGGAGATGCGGGTATGTCAAATTGCCTGGATAGAGCGTCGGCCTTAGCGTTCTTGGTGCTGGGGCGGTAGGTGATCTGGGACTCAAATCTGGAGAAGAACAACGACCACCTAGCCTGCCTGGCATTCAGCCTCTTGGCACCTTGTAGATACTCCAAATTACGGTGAACTAGAAATTCTAGAAAAGTTCCTTAGCCCCCTCCAGCCAGTGACACCACTCCTCGAGAGCTGCCTTGAGGGCGAGCAGCTCCCGGTCACCCACATCGTAGTTGTGCTCGGCGGGGCTTAGCTTGCGAGAATAAAAGGCACCGGGGGTGCATCTTCGGTGGGTCCCCCTGCCGCTGAGACAGCACGGCGCCGATGCCGGTATTGGTAAGATTGCGGTAAGCCTTGCAGGTCGATGTCTTCAGGGTCCTGGCTGTGGAGGACTGGGCTTGAGCGGGCAGTGGGTTGCAGGCAGTGGGCGTGGCAGAATTCTGACCAGCGGGTGATTTGACGGGTGTGCCAGCAGATGGTGGGGTTGTGAAGCTCCAGCCAGGGTAGGCCCAGGATGAGAGGGTGGTCGGGTGAGTGGATGACGTGGAATTGAATCTCCTCTGAGTGTAGTGAGCTGGTGCAGAGGGTGAGGATGGCGGTCTGGGTGGTGACGCGTCCAGTTCCTAAGGGCTGGCCGTCGAGGGCTGCCACCGCCACGGTGGGGGTACATGGAAGGAGAGGAAGACGGTGTTCAGATGCAAACCCCTCATCAATGAAATTACCGGCGGCTCCTGAATCCACCAGGGCCCCGGCAGATATTTTACAGTCTTTAAACACAAGCATGACTTCAAGCTTCATAGCAGGATTGATTGAGACTGCACTCACCCGGTAGACTCTTGGGAGCGGTGGCCGAGTTGGACAGGTAGCTCGAAGGTGGCCTGCCTGTCCGCAGTACAGACAGAGGTTGTTCTGTATGCGACGTTCTCGCTCCTCACAGGTGATCTGGGTGGAGCCCATCTGCATGGGTTCGCTGGGAGGCTGTACAGGCCGAGCTGGAGCCTGTGTGAGAGTTTGGCGCTTGGGCCTGCGCGCTCTCATCAGCTGGTCTGTACGGATGGCTAGCTCCATATACTCAGAGAGGGTTTTATCTTGGTCACGGCTGGCCAGCTCCGCCTGTAAGTCCTCACACAGGCCGCGCCTGTAAATAGTTAGCAGGGGATCCGCGTCCCGCCCTGTCTGTGCGGCCAGTGTGTGAAAAGTCATGGTGTATTCGGCTGCCGTTGAGAGGCCCTGTTTGAGTGACATGATCTCGTCTTTAGCATCTCGGCAGTCCACAGAGTGATTGAACACCTCTCTGAATTCTCGGATGAAGCTGCGATATGGTGGAAACATCATGTTGCGCCCCTTCCATAGTGCAGTAGCCCAGTCCAAAGCCTTCCCAGTGAGTAATGAGCATATGAGAGACTTTACTGTCGTCAGTAGTGAAACATTGAGGTTGTTGGGTCATGTAAATTTCACACTGCAACAGAAAACCCTCGCACTTGCCTGCTGCTCCATTGTACTTCTCTGGAAGAGACAATCGGGCCGGGCTGGTCATCATGGCGGCCGCCGATGGAGCCGGGGAAGCGGCCAGTGGAATGTGCGTGGGAGCCGCAGCTTGAGTCAAGGCCGCAGTGGCAGTGGTTAGGGCCTGGATGGAGCGTACGAGTTCATCCGTCAGGCTGGTGAGCTTCTCTAGCTGGGTCTGGTGGTTGGATAGCACGGAAGCTTGATGGCCCATCTCTCCCATCATGCGGTAAAAAGCCGCTGGATCCGGAGAATCGAGTCCAATAAACAAAGCAAAAGAAACACGGGAAGACAATCGGAAAAATAACGCTCAGAAATGACTGCGGGGCAAATCAAAACTTTGCGAAGATTGTACGTCCAGCTGTCGCTTATAAAGGCCACAGAAAGTGCCCAAGGTACGTGAGGGGAAAAGGGTCTGGGTAGGAACTAAAATCCCGGCGATGGTTCCCGCTGCTGTCTTCCAGAGAGAGCCACAGAGGCGCGGATCGTGACAATACCCCTTCCCTTTACTATAAAATACCCCAGTTTCTTTGTTTCTACATCTCGCCTTGATCGTATCCCTCCTCCTTCCCTTCTCCACCTTCTTTCTCTTATCCCACGTTGAGGGGGGGCAGACGGCGAACGAGCCAAGCACCGAACCCTCACCCTCGCTAGGGTTACATTCCCTAGGGTTCGGAGTCCGCCGTGCTCCCGGCTTGCTCCCCAGACAGCTCACCAAATTTGCTTCAATTCAAACTATTGATTACCAGGAAACGTGAACTCTTGAAAGACTCTAATACTGTACATGAGAACATTCTGATTACCTGGAGATTATACTGTATATCTAAAATCAGCAAAGCAAACTTTCAAATATTCCTAATATTCCTTTTTAACTAAACCACAGATTTGAGTTTTTAACACAGACTCACTCCAACTTGTCACATTTTAACACTTGGTCAAGACCCTTTTGTGCTGCTTTTTGAAGCTCAAGGTACCACGTTTTAATATTTTTTTGACATGGAGGGTCCTCCATTGTTTTAAATAGGAAACTCTTAGTGTCAATATGTCAAAAAAGAAAAAAATATATAATTTTTTAATCGTCATAATTAAAAGATATATTGGGTAAAAACAATAGCATTATTGCATATATGTAGGGATGTGATTTGTCAATGTAAACAATCAAAACAGTTTTATTTAAATTATATTATTTACACATTTATGAGCACGTAACCCAACCCCAACCCCTGCCCCTAAACCTACCATCTGCCAATAAAACACAAGATATAGCAGGCAGATACAACTATCGTCTTATACAAGAATTCTTACGTCAACGTTGGTTGTGAAATGCCATTGGTTCTTGTGTAGTTCTTGTGCAAAAAATACCTTTGACTGTATTTGGGTAGGGGTGGGGTTAGGTGCTTCAATAAAAGTATAAAATTATATAGCACATTTATATATGCACGCAAACCTTTCTCTCCTGCAGCACTTGTTTAATGGGGAAGGGATGAAAAGGGATGAAAATAAGAATAAAAGGTGCAACATAACGTCAGCAGGGGTCAGTCATACTTCAGGAAAAGTTATTTTACTGAAATTCAAAATACATGGAAAAGTTTTGACAGTGTATGAATTGTTGCAATGTGTTAAACTGGTTATATACAGTCAGGCAGATCGGTTCATATACACTACAGTACAGACTTTTTCCACTTTTTTAACTTTTTATTTATTTATTTATTTTTATATAGAAGGTAAGAAAGTATCACATAATACATTTTATGTTTACATTGATGTATAATATGTAATAGTTGAAAATATGAGCTTTTACAATTTGATTCATATTTTAAGAAGTGTCAATTTTTGTTGTTACGTTATTACAAAAATTAAGTTCTGTAGAAACACCTGTGTATTCAGAAAGAAAAAAAAGCTGGGATGCTAGTTTAAGCTGGTCCTTTTGATGCTTTATGCTGGTCCTTTGCTGGTTAAAGGCCTGCACACACTGTCAAACATCAAATATTGTCAGTGTTTTTCGCTGTTCATACCCAAGTTATTTTTATTGATGATGAGCTGAAGGCGCTTAATGAAAATCAGAAAAACTCCAGTACACAAGGTGGCAGTACGCAACTTTTTATGCTTCTGCAAAGACTTCTACTTTCTTTGTTCACTCTACTGGATTCAATCATTTGCCAGTCTGGAAAAGTTTCATTAGACCAGCTTTAAGATAACTCAGAGCATCTTTATTGGCTTCATCAGCTATAGCTTTTCTCCTCATCTCCTCCAGCTCTTTCACCCAGTTTTCTTTCCCAGCCTCCCTCACTCTGGGGATGAAGAAGTCCAGATGCTGAAGAGTGAAGGCGGAGTCTGGTTTTAATGCGATCTGAGACAGACGCTTGATGGTGTGGTAGGCTTCAGACAGAAGAATTGACTTTTGGCCTTCAATCTCCTCCAGATCTTTGTCAAGATGATCCATTAAATTGGAATATATCTGGGAATTTTCTTGGGCTTTTTCATATTCTTTTTTTATAGAGTCAAACTCCATCATCACATTTGAAATTCTGATGACATATTTCTTGTTTTCTTTGACATGTTTGCTGTGATGACACTTCCCTGTGCACACGGTACAGTAGCCTTTTTTCATGACTTCACATTTGCTGGGATCAGAAACCCACCAGCAGTCAAACTCATGACAGTTTTCCTCACAGACGGTGCAGGTCGTGGCCTTCCTGTTCTTCCATGACTTGCTCTCAATAGCCACCTTCAGTTTGACTGTCTTTTTTACTTTAATGGTAAAGTTTTTGCACTCATCGATCTTTTCCTTGTTTTGCATCATTGCTTCCTGAATCTGACGTTTTTCTGCTATTTTCAGCTCTTTCTCTTGAACTCGAAGCTGTAAGTTGCAGATGGATGCTTCAAATTGAATTCGCTCGATCAAGACGTCTGAAGTCAGCTCTAAACTTCTTCTCTTTATTTCATTCAGAGATTGAAGGAAATCCTTCATGCCATTCATACTGTCTCCCCAGGCGTCTCTTTGAGCACGAACATGACGTTCTTTAGTGTGACGTTCATCAGCCTGCCTGTTGTTGAATAAGAAATGAACAGGCTGGTCATTTTTGTCTCGTCTGCAGGGGATTCTAGCTTTCTTGATGCCAGAGAAGACATTTTGTGGTGGCAGACCATCAGAGTGTGTGATTAAAAACACAATGTTGTTCACAATGTCTTTTCCAAACAAAGACAGAATTGAACTGAAAATGTAATGCTGTCGGTCTGAGAGACGATTCTTAGGCGCTTGAATCACAAAACACACAGCGTCAACTTCACAAACTCCATGCTTGTTTTGAAAAAGTGCAGATAAATTCTCAGCAACTTCCAGATCTTTGTCCAGTCCTCTAGTGTCTCCGTAGCCTGGAGTATCAATGATGGTGAGAGACATGGGACTCTTCATAGAAAACACCTCATACATGGTGATTTCAGAGGTTTGGGATTCTGCTTGATCTCTGGATTCTTCTTCTGTGATTTCATACCATATTTCTTCCTCAAATTTCACTCCAAGTATGTAGTTGACCATGGTGTTGATGAGAGTCGTCTTACCAGCGCCGGTCTCTCCCACCAGCAGAATGATTTTGTTTGGTTTGCTGGTGTCTTTTACCCCATAAGTCCACTTTCTGACTTTCCCATTTTCATCAAGAGATTGCCTCTCTGTATGCAGACGGTATAGTTTTGGAGGACCTTTACTGAGCAGAGCTGGTCTTCGTGGTGGAATTCTTGGCTTTCTGTAAAATGCAGAAGGAGGCAAATATTTCTCAAAATGTTTGTGTAGCTATGGGTAATGTAAACAATAAATGCATACTTTTTATACAAAGTACAATTTTTAATACAACAATGTAATTTCATGAAACAATATTTTAAAAATGTAAGGCCCATATTATTATATAACATTATTCTGTCTTTATGTAAAATGTATGTAAAAGGTAAACTTTATACCAAGTAGTATTTCCAAGGGCTCATTTATTGTATTTTATTTTCTTTCTTTCATAAATTTGAAAGATACAGAGCAACTCACAAAAACGTAAATTGGCTTCTTTGCTGCATGTTGTTTAGCTGTATAATTAGTTACATAGCATTTTACTATTTTGTGCAAAGACCATTCAGTCCATCAGATGGCACCATTAAAACCTTACAGTCAATGTAATTAAACTCCTTCATTTGATACTTTTTACATCTAGTTTTGTCCTTTTAAGACAAATGATCAGAACCAGTATGTGCGTGCTGGATTATAAAATCAGCTCATAATTCAGTATCACTATAAATTGTTATACAATTTGGCAATTAATTACATAGGCTAATAATAATACATGAATAAATAATTAAGTTTGCTATACAGCACATGATTTTCAACTCACTGGACATTCATTATGATCTCTGGACTAAATGTGCTCCTCACAGAAGAACGTTTCCTTCACTCTTCAGACTGCTTACAGGGAACAACAAAACAACAATGAATTTGAGTTTTGTAAATGTATAAAAAAACATATATTTATGTAATATTATTATTTTTTGAGTCAAAATTGAGCTATTAAACAAATATAAATAAATCTCCTTACACAGCAGCCTCTGAGTCGAGTGTCTGGCTGAAATGTCAGCTTTGACGGAAAAACTGGTTTGTTAAACAAGCCTAACTAACTAAAGTCCCTCCCAGCAGAATGGCTGCCTGCTGGTAGACGTTGCTCCTGCTCATAAATGACTGTTGTGAATAATGAATTAAAACACTGTATGTTCTGCATCAC
>JAUYWG010000040.1:781114-796840 GCA_034779775.1 Enteromius afrohamiltoni | reverse complement strand
AATCGATTTGGCAGCATTATATTCCTCCAATATGCAAATATTTTCTGCAAAGGAAAACTGCGACGAGCGCCCACTGTTGGCCATTTTGTTTAAGCTTTTCAGCGTCTTACTTTTTCCACAATGCAGTGTGAATAAGACTGTCTAACTAAAGACAACCATAGACTTATTTTATGCAACGGTCTTTCCACACTGACTTTAGTTGGTCAGGCTAATTCTTAGACACAGTCTTAAAACATTTTTAACCAGCCCCAGGTTCTGCTTTCTTCATACCTTGCTAACTCAGTTAGCTGGATTTGATTGTTTTTTGAGTAATTTTTTGAAAAGGACCTGTATATGGCTCTGTCACAGGTTTGAATAAGCTGGCTCATCATTGAGCAAATCAGACGATAAAAGAAGACAGCGCTGCCTGCATGCATTGGGGTCCGCAAACGCATGCATGCATTTTGAGGTGTCTTCTCCTGATGACGCCAATAAGAACTTAAATTAGAGTTTTGATCGTACAGATAAGAGCAATACATTAATCGAATCTGCGAAGGGTCTACTTGAATTCGTATACACATATAATAACAACACAACTTTGTGCATTAAGGAAATTAAGAAAACATACAGGGTGTGTTGCCTGCTGCGATGGTCTGCGTGATCTTCAATAAGCAATGCTTCACTAAAATGAAACTCAGCAAATAATGCACACAGAGACATGAGAGTTATAGCTGTAGAAAGCTTGGTATGTCTACTATTACACTCTGACAGTCTAATCGAAAACAAATATCCGGTGATAAAGTAATTTATATGAAAGCAGCGCAATCCAAAGTCTCTTGCGTCTCCTTCATTATCTTTTAATGTGACCACTCCCCCGCGCCGCACGAACAATAGGCATGATAATCATCCACGCGGAGCGCGCGGCATGTAAACACCCACATCAACACAAACAAAGCAGAGAGAGTTTACCTGAAGTTCATCACGGATACTGTACGCTTCGGGCTGAGAGGAATAAGACCTCAGAATTCACCTCAGAAAAAGACACGCTGTGATAAATAAATAACTCAAGAAGACGCGCTCAGAGGAATAAACTTCGGATTACCTCAGACAAGAAGAATCCAGACTCAGAGCTACGGAGTGATCATTATAATAAGAGTAATGAGTAATTTCTTTATTAGTTAGCTTGGTATTGTGGCATAAACAATTTCAGTTGTTGTTTTTTTGCACTATTCTTAGACTTTTATATTTTAACATGTAATTTATGTATAATTTGTGATCACAGCTATATTTTCTGTTATTGTGACTGCAGTAATGATTCTCTCATAAATCACTCCCCCTCACTTTTCTTCGAACCTGTAAGACTCTTCGGAAAACAAATTCAGATTTTATTTATTTATTTATTTTTGTATGGATTCTGAAACATCACTGACATCGGAGCTTCAACAGTAACGCTATGAAGCCACGAAAATAATTTTGTTCACAAGGAAAGCAAAAATAATGACTTTATTCAACATTTCTTCTCATTGTGACGAGTATGGCGGCGCATGCGCTTGTTTTTGCTTCATGTAACAAACATACGCGATAAAGCATGTTGTATAAAGTCATATTTTTTTATTTCTTTTTGCATAAAATGTATTTTCATAATTTCATAATCTCACATTGCTGTCTATGCAGGGTCAGAGTTTTCAAATTTCAATTTAAAATATCTTAATGACATGAACTACATGAGGGTGAAGACAGGACATGAAGGTGATTAATTAATGACACATTTTTGAGTGAACTAACCCTTGATCTCAGCATCTCAGCATTTGTGTTCATGGTCTGTATTCATGAAAAGGGGTATATCATCAAATAAATTGCAGTTGACTTGTTAATGTTAAATCTTTCGTCTGTGGTCTGTAGTTCCATTTTTTAAATATGTTTTTAAATCAGAATTCAGTGTTATAAATCTAGTGGAGTGAGAAATCAGTACGAGTAATGTCAATAGGACTGTATTTATTTACATGTTTGTTTGACCGTTGCATCCATCAGATGGCACCAAACGCAGTTACACATCATTTTTGAAAAGACTTTATTTTAGTTTATTTAATTGTATTATTTTGATGTTGATTTTTAGCTTACCTGGAAGTCATGGTGATCACTGGACTAAATGTTTTCACCTCACAGAAGACCTTCACCTGTCTGTTTACACCAAAACAATTCTTTACTTTATTGAATGATAGGATATTTTGTAATTCTAAAAATCTGTATTATGTATTACATTTTTGAATGTTACAGCAGAAGTGTGAAATGTTATATTTCTGAGAGACACGATTTAGCTATTAAATAAATATAAGCATATTTCTTACACAGCAGCCTCTGCGTCGAGTGTCTGGATGAAATGTCAGCTGACAGAAATACTGTTTTGTTTAACAAGCCTAACAGGATAAAGTCCCTCCCAAGCAAACTGGCTTGGCATGTTTATTTGTGCATGCTGCATGATTTTTTTTTTTTTTAATGCTTGGCAACGAAACTAGTTCATGTAGTGACAAAAGCAAACTTTACCTCTGTTCATTTTTATTATAATTATACCTTCATCTGTTCTGGTCTTCTGCAAAATATCTAACAGAGTTGAACCCAGAGCTGTCAAGCTGGAAGCTAAAAAATGTGCCTGGACGAGTGACACTGAGCTATCTCTGTGCTCATACAGAAACAAACCCATCTCTGATATCTGATCTTGTTAAGAAGGTGTAAAATCATGCTTCCGTACATTAAAAAAAAAAAAAAAAAAACTAGATGGAGTAAATTAGCGTATCCTTTAGCACAGAGGTGCCCAACCCTGCTCCTGACGCTCGACTGTCCTGCCTCTAATCAAACACACCTGAAGCAACTAATTATGTTTTTTTTTTAGGATTGCTTGAAAATGAAAGGAATGTGTGTTTGATTGGAGCTAAACTTTGCAGGGCAGTTAATCGCCAGGACCAGGGTTGGGCAATTTACATGAAATCCTTTTTCCTCAAATGAATTTTAAAACTGTGTGTGTGTGTGTAATATCTGAGCATGCAACAACACAATCTCATGGCAATTCGTATGGATTTTACGTAAAATTTTGTTCTATAAAATGCACATTTACTTACGTTTTTACAGGCACTAAAACGTATGAAGACTTTCTACAAATCCAACGTATTGACTTCAAAACTAAAAATGGATCCTGATGTATATTGATATCGCTGCAGTAATTGTATTATTTTTGTGTTCATTTACTTGTTTGCAGCTGCATTAATAAACTGTTTAACGTTACTTCATATGCGTTAAAAATACATAAAATAGTTTTAAAATAGTTTTTTTCTGTTCTGTGATTTCTGCTGCCAGCTCGTTTCCAAAACTAGGCCTTTATAATGTTAAACAAGACTTCATGTTTAACCCTTACAATAAGTAACATTTCTGCAATAGCTTCTTGTCATTTAATGTCTACGTGCCATGGGCCACAAAAGGGGTTTTCTCTGTCTTCCAAACTCCTGACATTATTGTGAGGAACCCAAAACTGGTTTGTACACCAATTTCTCAGTAAAAAATACCTTTTTTTGTAATTAAGATATATAATAAAATACAATATGCATAAATGCATACATAAAAAATTTGTATGTTCAGCTCAAAATCCAGCTGTTTCCTGTTTTCTGCTGAATGTGAGAGTAGAATGTTTTCATCGTTTATCAGACGTTGTGGACTAGATAGTTTGATAGTGGAATTACCAACAATGAATATTTAATTATTCCTGATTCTTACAGTACCTTCAGAGTTACTTATTTGAGTGAAGCTGTGAAGGTGAATTGTGATCTCGCAGTACCTACAGGACCTTAAAGTACATTAAACAGATCACAATTCACCTTCACTCTTGCATTCTAAAGGAAAGGAAATGGCCACGTATGGTTTCCCCATCCAAGTGCACACACACAGCAGTGAGAAGTGAACAATCACACACACACACACACACACACACACACCGTGAACACACACATGGAGCAGTGGGAAGCCATTGTCACCATTCATGCAAATCTTTGTGTTGTTCTCTAGATGCAAAATGTTTCTGTATGGACCCACTGAGACTGATTTCCATTCGGACTTTAACTCTTTATTCAAATGGCATCGCAGAGCATGAAAATAACCATAACTCACACATTAATTATGTAGACCGCACGTGTCCAATGTAACATTTAGCTGTTGGTATCGGTAATGACAAGAATTCAAAATTAAACAGTAATTTCAAATGTGTAGATTTTCATATGTGAAACAAAACAGCAATTGCAAAAAAAAAAAAAAATAATAATAATAGTAGTTATGGGAATATAGTAGTTACATTAAAATTTAATGTCAATATTAAACAGGAAAATAGGATTATTTTATCATAGTGTTATTATGATAAAATAGTTATTTATTTGCACAAAATATTGAAGTCGTAAATGAAACCAATTTCACTGGAGTGTTTGACAAGAAAGTGCTATTTTAGTATATTTCTACTCAATGTTCATGATTTATATTTTTAGCTTGCACTGTCTCTGTTTTTGATCTTAATAAAAAAATAAATAAAAAACGTACAAAAGTTTTCAGAAAAATTGAGCCTCTGCTTTAGGATGCCATTCTGTTATGAGTAAAGTTTGTGAAGAAAAGAGCAGGAAAATGCCATTTTTTCATGAGTATGTAAAAATGCTGTATTTTCCTATGGATGAGCTCAGTTACGGGTGATTTTCATGCTCTGCCCTTTGAATAAAGATCCTCATGTTGCAGCACAGTCAGGATGGAAATCAGTCTCGCTTCAATGAACTTCTGCTCCGGAGAACTTTCATCAAAGGTATACAAATACATTTATATCAGGAATAAAACAAGTTGAAACTTTGAAATAATGCAGATGTTGTGATGTTTGATCTGATGTGATGGTGATTGGATCGTGTGTGCTTCTTTTATTCAAGTGTCATTTTAGGTATCTTTTCCATTTAACCTGTGATTTAAAAATGTATAAGGTTGAGGCAAAAGTCCTTATTACAATTCAGTCATCTTATAATGCATAAAGGTTTATTTTTTTTTTTTGTTTTATAAATTAATTTGTTCATTTTTTTCTTTTCTTTCTTCTTTTTTCTTTTAATAATGCATTTCAAAGAGCAGTTGTGGCCTAATGGTTAGAGAGTAAAATCTGTAACTCAAAGGTTTGCAGGTTTGAGTCTCAGGTCCGGCGGGTATTATATGTGTGGTCAGTAAATGTCCTGAGGTGAGACCCTTAGACAAGGCACTGATCCTCCCACAGCTCTGTGTGTGTGTGTGTGCTTACGAACAGTTTAATTTGTTTAATTTGAGAATTTTTTAAAAATCCAGTTTTCATAATATTACATGTACTTGAGAGTTTTTAGAATGAATTACAGATTGAAGCCAGAACCCCTTTTGTTCATTTTCGTTTAAATTAAGAATTTTTGTCTGTCCCTCCAATAGACAGCCACACAACTAAAATGATCCAGATCCAGAAACATGGTGAAGCCATGGTAAAACAGTCCATGTGACATGAGTGGATCAGTGGAAAACAAAAATAACATCATTTACTGACTTATGTCTTCTTCCATTTAAGAGAGTATCACAACATATGCGTACGCTTTCCTCTAGATTACTGATTAATGCTTTCCCCCGCATGTAAAAAAGACTAATTACATCAAATACAATGTGTGTGCGGCATGTTTTAATACTGTCTAAAATGGCAGAAGATGTAAGTCAGGGGAGAAGAATGGTTCATTAAATGATGGTATTTTTGTTTTCATTGTGCAAAAACAACAAAAAAAGTATTCTTGTATCGTTGCAAAACTACAGTCGATCCACTGATGTCACACATGACTGTTTAACGGTGTTTTTACTATGTTTCAAGAGTTCGCGCTTTCTCATTAATGCTAGGGAAGATAAGAGCAGGTAGTAAGTTAAAGCAAATTTGGCGAGCTGTCCGAGAAGCGAGCCGGGAGAACGGCGGGCCCTGAATGGCCTGAGCCCTAGCGAGGGCAGGGTTCGGTGACCGGCTCGCCCTCTCGGAGCCCCCCGGAGGAAAAAGGGCTGATGGAGGAGAAGGGGAGGGGGAGGGATGCATAAGTGAGATACGGAAGGAAGGGAAGCGGGAGCATTTATAGTGGGAAGGTAGCCTATGGTAGGGAGATCGTAATGGGAAGGTAATTAGGAGATGAGATGCAGCTGTGGTTAATTCAGCCGCCGCTCCTCTCGAAACGCTGTTATTGTCAAAACAGTTGCTTCTGGATCTGGATCATTTCAGTTGTGTTGCTGTCTATGGAGATACAGTAGCATCAGAAATATATTAATTTGTGTTTTGAAGATGAATGAAGGTCTTATGGGTAATTTAGAGGTGAATGTTTATATATATACATATTTATTATTTCAACCTTAGATGTTCTATTTTTTAATGCTGTTTTTGTATGCATGTGTTTCAGTGAGCAACAGCTGTGAGCAACAGAGATGATCCTGAAAACATTTCATGTACTTTTTATACTAGGTGAGTTTGCGACACTAAAAAATTTCATTATTATTAGTTGCTTCACATTTATCCATTAAAATCACATTATAAATAGCTTGGATTAGATCATGAGATCCGCAATGTTAACCCAACAAAATGTTGCTTTATAAACTTTATTTTGATTTCCCCTATTATTCCTTTCTCACCTCACGTGATCTCTGATTTAAGATCAGATTGTCAACAGAACTGCAGATAAATCCAGCGTGATTTTTCTTCTTTGCTGCTGTTTGTTTGAATTTGTTGACAGGACTTTTCTCAAAGACCTTGTGCTACTTCATTCTCATCCAAAAACCAATGACTTGGAGCGAAGCCCAGTCGTTCTGCAGGCAGCATCACATGGACCTGGCCACGGTTCAGAGCGACGAGGACAGATACAAGATTCAGGAGATCTCCGCCGCTAACAATTTTCAAAGCCGGGCCTGGATAGGATTGTATAATGGTTTACCTGACTGGCGCTGGTCTTACCAAGATCAAAAACTAGTCTACAGTCACTGGGATTCCCTGGAACAGACAAGCTCCAGCACTCAGAGCGCGTGTGGTGTGTTTAAAAACACTGGGAAATGGCACGTTGCATCTTGTAAGGAACAAAAGCCTTTTTTTTGTTACCAAGGTAAGATGTTTCTGTGAGCTTCTACCGAATCCTTTTTTGAGCTTATTTGCGTCTGGCAACATTTGCATTCGTGTGGATACTTTTCTCTAAAATGAGTTGCATGTATTCAAGCTGCATTCGACAGGATGTGTACACTAAACACTAAATCTTTACAGGAAATAACATTGTAGGCAAATTTACTTTCAACAACATCCATCTAAACTGGCGCGATGCTCAGGAATACTGCAGGAACAAGTACATAGACCTGGCCTTCATTAATGATTCCAGCGATAACGACGGTCTGGTGTTCCTGCTTAATTTCATCTACTATCAGTACGAGGGCTGGATCGGCTTGTCCAAGAACCTGTGGCTGTGGTCAGACCAGAGCCAAGTGACCTGGCTGTCTCTAAAATGGGCCAGCTGGCAGCCGGATAACGCTAGCGGGAATGAGAAGTGCGGGTTTGTCGATCAGACTGGACTGATCGGAGACGATGGTTGCTCGTACCATTATACCTTGCCTTTCTTCTGCAGTGAGTTTGAATTCTGCTTAAATCCTTTAAGAACCAGACCAAATACACTCTGAAATAAATAAATAAATATTCAAACAAATAAACAAATATTCAGCATATTCAAACAATGTGTAATTTCGTAAAGTAAAAACGATAATTGTAAGTTAAGATCTACAGTTAAAATAACACATTTACATTGAGATATTAAAATATTCAAATATTTTAATGCCACTAAATACGACTTCAAATTTTCGGGAGAAGCACATATGAATAATAACCAGCTGCCGCCGATCTCCTTATTACCTTATTACCCTATTAGAGCTTAATCCTGCCCTATATATACCGCTAACTTCCACTCCCTTCGTCCTTTGCATCCCTCCACCTCCCCTTACTCCACCTTCGCAAGTGCCAGGTGTCGGGCCCCGGCCAGAGGAGAAACGGACCCCGCTAAGCTAGGATTCTCCCAAGGTTTTTTTTTCTCCCAGGGCACCTGGTTTCCTGTTCTCACTTCCAAATCAGATTCGCCATTCCACTTCCTCCTGGGGGACACGCGGGGACCAGGCTGGGTCTTCCCAGCCCTCGCCTCCTAGGGGTTAATACCCTTAGGGCTCAGAGTCCGCCAGGCTCTCTGCCTGCTCACAGTACCCCAAAGTACCCTCATTATTTGTTTCTAATGAGGAAGTGGGCACTCGTGAAATGCACTTGTGCTGCTGATGACTGCTTTCATGCTCCAGGATCACATATTAAGTTTTCTTTTCGAATTTTCAATAATTTTTAATATATAAAAACCCAGGTCAGATAAACTGGATATCGGCCAATTACTACACAAATAAATGCTGTTCAAATATCTTAAAATCACTGAAAAATAATGTGTTTTACTTGATCCTGTCGCAACACATGCAAATCTTTATGAAAAAGAGTAAATCTAATCAGTAGTCAAGAATATCCACTGCCTGCTGGTATGACAACAAATGCTGTATTCTTTTTTTTTCTGCAAGGTAAAAGGGCAAAAATTCAGATTGTGAGATTTGAGTTGAGATCGGCAGGATTTCTGAATCAATCTGTAGTGATGGAGGCCATAGAGACGAAGGTGAGATGGACCTTTACTATACTCTGTATTTATCTGCTGTCGTTCACTAACCCCAGCTGATATCTGCTCTCCAGATGAAGCTGATCCTCTCAGATCAGCAGATGGACTCTGGATCCAGAGTGACATGGAGAGTCCAGCCTGAGGGGCAGATCTTCCAGAAGAAACCAGACTCAGCGCAGTAGCCCAAAAACACACGTGAACAATAAAACATAAAATACAGACGCATATGAACACACTGTAAAAAAAATCCATAAACTTTACGGAAAAAAATGGCAGCTGTGGTTACCAGAATAAAACGGAAAAAAATACAGAATCAATGTTTTTTGTTTTACAGGTTAATGTTAAATTTACAATGAAAAAACTTCATTTCTAATAATAAACCGTAATAACTGATATAATTTAATATAACCATCTATTAAAGAAGTGAAATCTATTTTGTGCCTTTGAAATACATTGATAACCACCAAATGCAGGTGGTGATAAGAAAGATTAACATTACATGTAGCATACAACACTAATAAACATAACTGATAAAAAAAAAATTAATTTCATGAAAAAAACATGAAATTCAAACAAAATGTAAAAAATTCAATGCAGGGAATTCTGGGAATGTTTCCCTGTAAATTTAACAGGAATTTACCATTAACCATTTAACAGGTTTTTACTGTAGCATTTTCACAGTTTTTTACCGTTAAAATCACAGTCATTTTTTTACACTGCATGGTTATGATCTTATAAGGAAACGGTATAGTTATTTTTCAGGAATGGTCATTTAAAGTAATTTTATACTCTAACATATTAAAAATAATATTAAATTGTATTAATTTAAATTTAAACGATTCAATTAATTTAATTTAAACCAATGATTTCATTTTTTTCTTTCTTTCAAATTTAGCCATAAATATATTGAATATATTGAGAAAAAAAAAAAAAAAAAAAAACAATAGCACTCTTGGAACTTCATGTGATTTTTATGAAATGATTCTTTCATGTCTTATTATTCATGTATTTTTATTATTCTACATGTAAGTTTATTATTGTAATTAATAATTTAGCCATTTTTAATTTAGAATATTGATATCTAGTTCATCTGTTTTCCCCTCTTTGCTCATGTCAGTCACAGTGTAAACTTAAAAACTAAATATTTCATGACTTTGTAAACCAATATGAACAAAATGATCACAATTAAAATATTTGCAAATCCACAGCTAATTGGTTGAACTTTTCTAATCTGTTCCTGCTGTTTCCTCACACTAAAGCTTTTCTATTCTTTAATCTTTACAAAGCATTTTTTTTCTTTTGCTTCTAAGTCTTAGACAGTATTAAATATCCTTCAGCTAAAAAGGGTCTTGATAACCACTGAAATCGTCTTTGATGTTCGGCCTTGATGTGGATCAGCGAAAAAGAAAACCTTTTCTGCCCTCTTATGGTACAAAAGAGCAATAACCTAAATCATGTAGGTTACTAGAATTATTATTTTATTTTTTTTATAAAAAAAAACAAAAAACAAAAACACATTCCTATACATTGTATAAAGCAATGAATAAGTAGATGAGTCGGACGCCAAGGACTATTTTAATGATGACATATGCTGAGTTTAGGTGACATTAAATATAAATGTCAATTGTAGGATTAGATAGGCTACAGTTTTATGGAAAACATTCTTAGAAAGGTTCTGGGTTGGTAAACGTATTTATCGGAACTTCCCCAGATGCTGAGGTGTCTTATTCAGCGTGAGGATTCTGCTAATAAAGAGGAATATTACACTTAATTATACTTAATTTGTTGATGGGTAAACATCAGGCAATCGATCCTAAAATGCTTGCAAAGGAGCGCGTCTCCTTTCATACGGCTATCGAGAACATCGCATGTTTTTTTGTTTTTTTGCATTAGCTGAATTAATTGTTTCTGTTCTGTCTGGGTTCAGTCGAGTCTCTCGGTTGTCAGGATTGTGACATATGACCTAGCTAAGCTAAACAGGACAGGTAGGTTCACATAGTTTCGCTCAGGTGAATGCTGAAGGCGATCCAGACTCAGGCGCAAAACAAGCGCTGCGCTCATTTTCCTTTTCTCTCTTTCTTTTTCCTTTTTTTTTTTTTTTTTTAATTATCAAGTTTGGTGAGAGGTTTGTTTTTTCTACACGTTTCCTGTAAGCATCTTTGGAAACCTCGCAGAATACATGGTAAGTTTGTTTTTATTAGATATGCTTCAAACAGGTTAGATGACCAATAGCGAGCTGCACCGCGCTTTTCTTTCTTCATTTCTTTTTTTCTACGAAACAGAAGATGTTGCGCTGATCAAGAACACAACTCGTTAGCTGATACTGTTGCAGATGCTGATGACGTACAAAACGCTGTCAACGCGAAGAATGAACTCGTGTTGGTTATAATCTCAGTGAAATACGTCTCGTTCTTTTTCATGTGCTCAAATGTCCTTAAATAATTTTCAGGATTTATTAAGGCTTCATTACAGCTTAAGATGCACATTATTTGGTGACCAGCGCACATGTGTAGGCTTGCGTGTGTCATCACTGACGTCACGTATTGTGCCTCTCTGTGCGTCGTCATGCTTGCGTTGCTAAATACTACTTTTGCAACTCTTCAGGATCAAACGATAAGCACCATTTTAAGGTATGATACAAACATAACACTAACAGGGGAATAGAAAACAAAGAAAAAAAGATTGAAGTATAGTTATCTGTAGTATATGTTACAAGTATATGTTTTGTTCATAAAAAAAATTCTGATGTTTTGAAATTCTTATTCATCTGTGAAGCCTGAGAAATAAAACATATCCTGGCTTCCACAAAAAATACTGGGCAGCAAAACTGTTTTATACATGAATAATTAATCCAAAATGTTTGCTGAGCATTAAAAGTTACAAATGACGACATAAATAAACAGCTTTTATCAATTGTATAATAGACCCATCTTGTTTAGTTTTTTCTGATTAAATGGATGCATCTCTGTTGAGCAGAAGACAAGATCTACTACATATACTGTAAAACATTACTTTGGTGTAAAGCTGCTTTGCATTGATATGTATCATGAAAAGCACTGTACAAATAATTGAATTGAATTATCTGATTGATTGCATTAAGAAGGATTGGATTTTGGATATCTCTTTTTGTCACTCCATGTCAACAGACAGAATCAACATATTTTATACACGAGGAAAAGCTCGGTAAAAGCTGCTTAATTTGGAGCATGCAAATATCACTGAAGAGGAGACACAGACTCTTTTTAAGAAAATGACCTGAAGAGATGAGCGCTGTTATTGAGATCACAGATGCAAATAGATCAAGTGGAATACAGTTTGTTTGCTAATGTTTTGGATATCATGTGTGTTTTTCACAGGATGGTGATTCAGTGTTTGGTGACTCAGGTCTGATTATGGAGGTGAGATTTTCATTAGCCTCATCTAGATTGTGTAATTAAAAATAATAATAATCATTTCATAAGAATGAACTTAATTAACACATAGCTCAAGTGAATATCTGCGCTTCTTCATTACACACACACACACTAAAATGTACAAAGGATAACAGTATTTCTGTTTTAAACTCTTTGTTTTTGATCTCCCGTAGAATGGCATCAGCAGCAGCTCCTGGAATCCTTTCTATCCAGGTCCTCAGGTATCAGCGACCGCACAAACATTTCTGTCTGTTCGATTTTTAAAGGAGTTAATCATTTTTATTCATCAAGGATGCATTAAATTGATCAAAAATCACTCTAAAGACAATTCAAATGTTTTATTCATAAACAAATTCTGATGTTTTGAAATAAGACATATCCTGGCTTCCACAAAAAATATTGGGCAGCATAACTGTTTTATACATGAATAATAATCCGAAATGTTTGCTGAGCAGTAAAAGTTACAAATGACTACATAAATAAACAGCTTTTATAAATTGTAATAATAGACCCATCTTGTTTCGTTTTTCTGATTAAATGAATGCATCTCTGTTGAGCAGAAGACAAGACCTTACTGACCCCAGGCATTTTTTGGATTTGTTTCCTTGCATACAATAAAATATTTAAAATGTCTGAATCTTAGAGTCCAGTGAATGGAGGTGGAGATGCTGCTAACACAATCACAGAAAACCATGCTTTTCAGGTGAGTTTCAAATAAAATATTGAAAGATATTAGCATCTAAAAATGAACTCGTGTTTTCTGACTCTGAAATCCTGTTGAATATGTTGCTTTTGCAGGACTATGAGGTGAAAACAGTCGACGAGGAGAATAATGCGTTACAGAACGTGAAGAGTCTGATCAAAAGCAACGGCGTTCATGAGACGCCTGAGTTGCCAGACGATCCGTTCCCGGCTCCAGACTGGCTTCTGTCGCCTCCGCCTGAGTTTTATAGAGACAACACACCGGACACGTTTCAGACCTCGTCAGCATCAGACGTTTGGGGTGAAGAGACAGACATTTTCCAGCCTTTTAAAGAGACAGCACACAGCAGCTCAGCCAATCAGAACACGGAATCGTGCTCTTCGGCCAATCAGAGGGACCCTCTCATGGAATTCATCCTATCCAGACAGAAGAAATTCCAAGCCACGCCCACCCCAGCTTCAGCATCCGATCCTGACAGTATTTTCCACCAAACGTCCGCTAAAACCAACGGTTTCTTTGAGACTCCTCCTCTGTCCAGATCTCCTTTCACTTCGAACACCGGTTCAGCGTCTGGTGATATTTTCAGGACGTCCTCGTCCAGTGCAGGAGCCCACGTCTCCGACATCGAGGCGTTCGATCCTCTGTTTGACCCGAAGAGTCAAGTCCAGTCCAAACTGAAGAGCAATGATCTGCTGTCCCCTCGTCCAGATGATGTTTTCCCTGACGCTTTGCAAAATGTCCTTCAAGACAAAACACCGTCTCCAAACACCCCAAACGGAGACCCGGTGAGAACATGAATGAAGTTAAGACCAAATAAGATCATCTTATAATAAGGGATTATAATAAAATATATAATAAACAGTTATTTTATATGTAAGTGTTTAGTTATTTATTTATGTTTCAACAGGAAATCTGTCTACACAGAAAGGAAACCAGATCATTTTTGGGGGTCTTTAGGTGTATATGAAGCTCTTGTATTTGTCTCTTTGAACACAATGTGAAATGTTTTCTTCTTGTAGATGTTCAGGAGACGTCCGCCCAAAGCTGCTCCTCGCAGTAAAGCCCAGAGGAGCCTCCAGCAGCCTCCTGCTCTCTCTCAGGTACTGTACACTACCGTTACATGTAAATGCAAAAAGGCAGAAAAACCTCCAGTTGGATTTGTACTAGTATTGTACAAAACATTATACAGTACGATGATACAAAACCAAATAACCAAGAAAAGAGTATTTGATTTTGTATCTGTTTAACAAAGGTTTAGTAAAAAGTTACATGTTTTTTATATAAATGTATTTTTATTTATATGTGCATTTATTTATTATACAATAAATGTATTACAATAACATTTTTCTATAATAATAAATGAAAAATTAAATCTTTTGATGATAAAATCCTATTATGTTTATGAACCATTGTAGCCCTCATGTCTGGATTTATTGTGCACATTTTTTGAAAGAGAAGGTTGTTTTCATAATGTTTTTAATGTGTGCTTTTAGTTAACAGACGGTTATCCGGTTAAGGCAGCCTTTCCAAAACCATAAAAGTTACCTAATAAGCACCTATCTATAACCTAATATAGTTCAGTAATCATAATAATCATGAGCATTCATTGGACAACAAACGGAATCAAACTGAATCTGACATGAAACACCCAGTTTTCACAATCCTGAATGAAATCAAAGCTTTTATGTACATCACTGAGTATTGTTATCGCAGTGAATGTAATGTGGGACGCTTCACGTGTCGTCTGTGTGTTGATATCTGAGATGGATGTGTGAAGTGATGGTGAAATATTTACCGTGTTGTGATCAGATCCCGGCGGCTGAGACAGACAGAGACCTGCAGGTGTTTGAGGATGTTCTTCTCATCGGTCAGGTGCGTCAGTCCTACCTCTCTCACGCTTTCTTACACTGCAGGCCTGCTTTTATTGTGTTATTCTTTATCTCAAATGTTCTCTATCTGATGCTTCTGTGTATATATATATGAAACACAATTTTAAACATTTTGCATCATTTGACAACTGTGAATATGAGGCGTTTCTATTAAAACATGCTGCAGTTGAAAAGTGTCCAGGAGATGTTTTAGCTTGACTTTCATGTAACAAGGAAGAATTTTAAGTAAAAAAAGTAGTGGAAGAAACACCCTCTTATGGATTCATATTTCTTCATTTGGTATGTGTGATTTGTAAAAACAAATATACCTACGTGCTTCAAACATGCTTTACAGGAAAGGTGTGTGGAGGACTGGCCTGAACACAGTCCAGAGCTCTCCTCAGACTGGAAACCGGTGAGTTCTTCTGCTCAGAAACATTAGAGCGGAGCGGAGCACAAACTGACTCTGTGTCTGTTACAGGCCGGGAAGATCCGGCTCCGGAGAGACTCTGTGAAGGTGAGAGACAGTACAGCCTTTACAACAGTCCTCTGAATCCAGATCCACGTTTCAATAGTAGCTCTGTTGATTACACAATTATACCGCCTGGATTACAAACTAGAACTTCAATTGGTGTTATTCTACTATCATTAATATACTGTTTTATGTCATATTTAAAATTATTTTTTTCATTTGCACATTTTCAGTTTTTTATTTATTTTAGTTAAAGTAAAAGTATTTAAAGCATGTTCTTTTTTTTTTTTTTTTTGCATTTTTATTTTAGTCTATATAGTTGTGTTTGTGTCTATAGTTTTTTTTTCCCTTTTTATTAGTTTTAGTTTTTAATAAGTTTTTAATATTCTAATTTATTTCAGTTAACATTTATTTTAATTTGAGTAATAAACATTTATGGTTTAATGGTTTATTATATTATAGTTAATTATAACTCTGACTGCAGTAAAACAAACAAATAAATTAATAAACAAGTTTCAGTTAATATATATATATATATATATATATAGCAATTCAAATGAAATGTAAA
>JAUYWG010000040.1:727961-749200 GCA_034779775.1 Enteromius afrohamiltoni | reverse complement strand
TCTCCGCGTGTGAGTTTTCCGTCACGCTACACTGGGACTAACCTCGATCATTCATCTCTTGTCTGCCTCCGTGACAACCACGAACAGAAAATAGAGCTGGCTTGCGGCATTTTTTATACATTAATTTGGTGTCTTGCTGTTTTTTGAACAATTACAATTTCGGCTGAGAGTGTGTTGTAAAGCAAGCATTACTGAAAATGTACCGAGTAAAATATTACTGAAACTTGATTAGTGTCACGCCGTCCAGCGTTCCATGTGTCTTTGTTGTGTTTTGTTTTCATTGTGTTTCCATGTGCCCCGCTCGTTACTTTGTATCCTCCTCCAGCCGTGTCTGTCCAGGCGTGTCTCGTTAATGTCTAATTAGTCTGTGTATTTATCTGGGTTCTTTTCAGTCTGTCTGGGTCTTGTGTTGAAGTTTTGTCAATGTTTTGAGCTCTGCGTAGCTCTACGTGTTTTCCTTTTGTTTCTTGTCTAAATAAATGTTCTGTTGCAATCCTGTTTCTGAGTCCTGCCTTGCCTAAAAGGAAGCCAGAGCGCGAGCTCGCTACAGCAGCCGCTCGTGACAGAACACAAGACCCCAATAGAGAATGGCGTTCGCTGCACGCCCTGGCAGATTCTGCTACCGGGAAGCAGGCTCGCTATTCGGCGTGGTCCGCCGCTGGAAACTCCTCGCCGCAGTGAACCGCAGGACGCGGTCCCGGTTTTTCCGCCTCGGCGCAAACTGCAGAGCGGGAAACCTGCGTCCCCGAGCATGCCGCCACCAATCGCGTCTTGGGAGGAGGCACGGAAGATCGTGGCGATTTTTGAACTGGCTTTAAACATGGCGGCTAAGGGAGAGGATCCTGAGTTTCCCGCGCTGCCTGAACGCCTGCCAGAGTACGCTCCAGCGCTGAAGCCCGCTCCAGTTCCAGTGGCCGCTCCAGTCCGGGCAGTGCCAGAGCCCGCTCCAGTTCCAGTGCCCGTTCCAGAATCTGTTCCAGTAAGGGATGGGTCCTGGAAAGGGTGGGCGGGAGGGGCAGTAAGGGGTGGGCTTTTAATGAACTGCCTCGGCCGATGCCCAAGCCTCCATGGCCACTTTGAATCTGTATCTGTGTCTATGACTATTACTTACACAATGAATAATATATATTTGCTTACCTGTCTAAAATACACGTGAGAGTGGAGTCTCTGTCCATGCCGAGGTTATCGCGACGCTCTCTCCATTTCGGAAACGCCACAACGATATTTGTTCTTATTTTAGTTTGTCGACTGTTCCAATATCTTCTTGCTTCGGGTTGTATACAGCTATGTTTTCCGGGACTGTGGAGAGTGAATTGCACACAGGTGTTCTAATCTAACGCTGCAGTGTAGGGAGTTGCCATGGATACGGGGCACAACACTGTAACTCTCCGTCTCTGCTGTTGTCACTGCTTACAGGTGAGTTTAGTCTCCAAAATCACACAAATATCACATACAAGTGTTCCAGACACTTTCGTACATGTAACTGACATGTTTCTGTTGAATATTTACTTCGTAGAAATGTTTCATTGGGCTTTTACTTCCATCTTTATGTGTATATGGGAAATTTGAATAACTTTGTAAAGGGTTTACTGTCAGTTTTTCAGCGGTTTTCTTGAAGTTGACTAACTTATTTAGTCTAAAATATGCGCTGTATGCTAATCGGTGATATTAGACGAATTAAATGAATGTGACTTCAGTGTAAATGTGCTTTGATCTGTCATGGTAAACTGATATTTGGATGAAAATATGTTCTGTGGTTTCAGGAATGATGATATAATCTTGCTGATAGAAATGCAGAAAACACAGGTGAGGTGAGCATAGAAGAAATTTACTAAAAACACATATATTTCGAAAATATTCATATGTATATTTTTATATTAAGGATGCTTTGACTTGCTTTGACTGGCACGGGAAGGCAAAACATGAAGACCTCTCATGGCCCAAGAGCATGCCATATCACAATAAAAGCTGAGCAGGAAAACTAATCCTCAGGACAGTAAACAATCACCCCCCCGACCTCTACCCATTTTTCAACCCCCCTCCCTTTCTTGAACCACCATCTCTTGCACTCACAGCTGTTCCTTAAAAAGTCTTCCTGGGAGAAATATACACCACATGTGTCATTTTTTGTGTATATGTTGTTTTTCCTTTTCACTTTTGGTATCATTCTAAAGGTCTAAAGGAAAAATGGTCTCAAGTTCACAGCAGTCACTTATATTATAACAAAGACTTAACACTTTTACAGAAATTGGGTACAACTATGTTCCCCCTGGAGCAACAGATAGAAATGCTGCAACATGTAAGGGGTCTGGAACTAAAAACTCCAGATCTCCCATGTGGCAGAGTGTTTTCTCTGACAGTCAGGTGTGCATTTGCTATTCTTAGATATATCCTTGATGTATTGAGGTGATGCATTATTATGCAGAATAAAAATTATTTCTTGATTCATTTTAGAGTGCTGAACTCATTTGTGACCAGTAGATTGTGAGGAGGCTTTTGTGCACATAATTATTATGGCCAGGATATGCAAACTAGAGGCATGGGGAGATGAAGCTGTTGGCACTATCTTGCAGAGACCTTTTGATTTCTGATATCACTGAAGTTAACACGTTGGTATTGATATCTTTTTGTAATAAGCAGGCAGTAGGCAGCTGACAAAAAAATATTAGTTAAACCTCCAATCTCTGAGTAATTATCGGTCTGGCAATGTTATGTAAGAGATGGCGCTCTGGCCGACGCCAGACTCGGACGACTTTAGGTCCAACAATGAATGAACACTTGAAAAGTATGGCAATAATCAAGTATATAAATTATGATGCAACCAACTTTAAGATCAGCATTCAAATTTACTATTATAATCTAAATTTAATAATCACTTAAAATTGGAGTCAGATTATGACGGAGCCAGATTAAAATTAAACTAAATATTGAAACGCTGGAAAAGACATACACGCTACATCCGGGCCAGTGAACCGGAACCTTACAATATTAATATAATTATTTATTTTATATAGGAATATATATTTAATATATGAACTATTTTTCATATAAAGACACATACAGCATATATATATAAAAAAAAATTATATATTTATGTTCATATAATTATGTATTTTATATAGCAGCATATATTTAATATTTAAACGTAACATTTAAAAAAATACATAAACATGCATGTGTGTGTATTTATATATATATATATACAGTACATATTGTCGCAAAGACAACGCAACAAGGGAACTGAGTGCAAGCCCCGAAGGGTGGATTTATTGACAGAGTGAACGTAAAGTAACCAAAGTGACTGACGGTGCTTCGATGGCTGGCGTTTGGTGCTCGTCTTCCTTTTCACAGGTGAGAGGTGATCCGTGAAGCCAAGGTGATCCAGGTGAGTCTGGGAGAACAGAGAAAATAGCATAAGCGTCAACGTTAGGTTGGCGTGGAGTCAGTGCTCAGTTTACCAGTCATCCGGTGGCTGTATTTGAGCCTGGTTTTCCTGTGACCGATTGTCCCGCGGTGATTGTTCCCAGGTGCTCCTGAAGATTGCCAGGACGACGCTGAAGAGTATACACAATATATATATTTACCTGCTGCCACAACGATGACAGCTGTGGTTAAATGCAATAAAACAAGTGAACTGGAAACAAAACAATCATCAGAAATACTTGTATACGACATCAGCAGACACTGATTATAAACTATGTTTGATCACTTTAGCCTTCTCAAACCATCACCACTTGTTTAATATAAAACAGCTCAAGCGTATAACAATGTTTACATGTTAATAATGCGCTTTAATAATAAATGTGGGATGAGTTGCGGAGAGGATGATGTGCGCTGAGCAGGAGGCGGAGGCAAAAGCGCAATCACTTTCATATTTTCAGAAGCAAAATAGCCTACGACGTTATTTAAATGTAACTCATTAAATAAATCATTCTGAACTGTAAAGAGTCTACTTTTGTTTGTGTTTAGCGAGAATATCAACAAAAGGTTGTGATTTTAGGTTAAATATAAAAATAAGTTTTTCTTAACCTGTCACACTCATTTTTTATGTTTATTTAAAGAAATCTGTCATGGAACATATAGGGAGACTTCACAAAAACGGGCTTGTTGGTAAATGTTTCCTCAGTGAAAGCATGGCGCGGTGGCTTCACTTGTTGCAGCGCGAGCTCGTTTCAGCTGTATCCATAACTGCCAGAGTCAGTGAGGATGTGGATCGTCTACGCCGGATGTAGCTGCGCCTGATCGTAGTTTTAGTTGGTGCAACAGGTGTAAATATCTTAAGATAAACGTCTTGCTGGTGCAAACGGCCCAAGTAGTATTGCCGCTCTGATCAATCTTTGCTACTGTGTCAGCTATTGAAATAGTTTAGTTTTGTGTGTTATGGCAAAATGATTATTTTTCGTTTCGTTTTTTAAGTAGAAAAACGTTTGGAGCAGTTTTGTTTGTTAAATAGCTTTAGTAGTAAATAAGTTGTAGTTTTTTTAAAAGCAATGACCAAGCAGCCAAAGGCAGAATCATCATGATGTGCCTAAAATAAAATCAATGTGCCTTACATACTAAAATAATTCAGGCATTTAAAAATGTTTTAACGTTAAACCTCACTATAATAATAAAAGTGCACTAGTCTATCATATCACATGTGTTCAGAGACTGAACACATGTATCAATAACACGCTATCACTGTTATTCTTTCAGTGGAAACAAAATAGCCTTCGTTGTCATTTTTTCTGATAAAGGTAAGATACATCATTCGGAAGTGTAAAGGGTATGACATGATAAATGCATCAATAGAAAGCTTTAAATGAACAAAACAAATTGAAAACAAAAACCCATCGTTTGCCATTACACACAACATTAAACTATTTTAATATATATGTCTTTCTTTATTACAGATGCAGTCAAAAACTGGGACAGCAAGACCAAAGTATTTAGAAGGCCGTGGGAGACCACCCTAAACATGCCCTGGGTGATCAGGCAGGAAGCAGGGACAAGCTGATTGTTTTGTTGCTATTGTTTGTTTTTCAATAATGAAATTATATGTAATTGACATAACTAAAAATGTATGTTTTGTAGTCATTTTTGTCGGTCTATTGTGTCTTATTTTTATAATAAAAACATAATATATTATATAATACATCATTTATTTAGGCACAATTGTGACCAAATTCAAATGTAAGAGACGTCTTTTTTAGACGTCTTTTCAGGGACCAGATAAAGATGTCTTTTAGTCTTTCACTTTTCAACCAAAGGTAGTCGTTGTTTCGATGTCTAGCAGCAACGTCATTTTGACGTCTTTTCGACAACTTTTTGCTGGGTGGGAAGGTTCTTTAAGTTGAGATACTTAGGATTTTAAGATATTTCTTAGCTTAAGGACTTTCATGCAATCAGCCCCAGGTCACCAGCCAGACACCTATTGGAGGGCAAGAAGAAGACCTAAAGCCCAGGAAGGCAGGACTTCTCATTGGTCAAAAATTCAGTTTCTGTCCACTATTTCTATAGTTTTGGCCTGTAAACAACCATAAAAATTCCTTAGGACCTAAATGCAGCAGCAGTTGTTGAAACAAAACAGAAATCCATTCATAACTTAAATCTTGCACAAACTCAGCTGTTAATGGGCAAATGGATGGGCATAAGAGATTTATCTTTTTCCATCATGTTTGGACTTAATGTGCTCATAATACTGCCAGAGGCATTCTGGTTGTGGTTTAAAAGAAACACAGCTTGTGTAAGCCTAAACTTCACAAAAGCTATAAACTTGGTCTTCAAATTGGATTGGCTAATTGTAATGTTGTTCCAGGGTCAGCAAAGATGTTGACCTAGAAACATGTTGAACTCAGCAAAATCTGGTTCTGCATAAACATGCATAGCATGTTGTGGAGCATTTTTATGTGATAACACAAACAGATGGACCTAGTATTCAACACATTCTAACTCCAACTCGTCACATTTTGACGTTTGGTCAAAACAGTTTTGCATCCTTTTTCGATGATCAAGGTACCCCTTTTCAGACACATTTCGATGTGACCTTCGTTGTTTTAAATAGGAAACCATTAGTGTCAATTTGCCAGCGCAATATTTGCATTTTATTATTTTATATAAAAAACACTGGCATTATGGCATATATGTAGGGGTGTGATTTTTCAATGTAAACAGTCAAAACAGTTTTATTTAAAATTATATTATTTACACATTTATGAGCACGTAACCCAAACACCCCTGAACCTACCATATGTCAATAAAACACAAGATATAGCAGCCAGATACAACCACCATCATCATTTAAGTCTTTTGATACAAAACAATCAAGATGTGAGATGAATAGACGCGGCCGCTGTCTCTGTTTCCCGTGTACTTCCTGTCTGTGAGCGATTAAAAAAAAAAAACGCTGCTTCAAGAATCGTTACGTCAACGTTGGTTATGAAATGTCATTGGCTCTTGCGTGTATTGTGATCAATTGCGTCATCCTTCCCGGATGGGAGTATGTTTTCTGAATGAGATGACAGCGCGTGAATAGAGTGGGATAATTTTTAGTGATTAAAACCTTACACTCTTCTTCACATAAAGACTTTGTATGGCTTCATAAGACTTTGAATGTGAAACAACTTGTTTGTAATGTATTTATTCTGCTTGTTTATGATTAGTTTGTGCAATACTGTACAGTAACTGCATTTGCCTGTGTGTGTTTATATTGTTCAGAGGTGGGTAGGGGTGGGGTTTGGTGCTCCAATAAAAGTAAAAAAATATACAAAATAAATTTATATATGCATGCAACCCATTACATTAAGCCAAACAGCCAAACAACAGAGGACCCCTCAGGTTGAAAAGTGCCAAAAAGGGGTACCTTGAGCGTGGAAAAACGACGCAAAACAAGATAAGACTGTGTTGTAGTACAGTATTAGTGCGCATCCACATGTAACCGTGCATTTAACCCTCCCTCCCACTGAAAGAAACCCACCACTCAATCGAATCAGGACAGAAGTGGTCAAAAGTGGACAAAAAAAGACACATCTAGATGCCAAGTGTGGATCGTAATGTGTTCACTTGTGATTGGATCAATGTAAACACGTTAATACAAGGTGTAAACAGGGCCTTGGCTGCAGGAAAGTTCTGTGGGACTGGAAATTAGTAAGACCAAAGAATAGAGGTCATCCATGGAACTGACCACCACCTGTCCTTAACACAAATATCAGTTTAGTCTAGTGTAACCAAGTTATTAGACCTTAAAGCTTCAGTGTGTATCTACTATAGCAGCAAATTAAATCTCACTGTGATGTTCATGGACATTTTCCTTTCTATGCTGGACTTCATTTGCATTCCACGTTACAGACCTTAAACAAACTAAAGATGAGCAGCAAGAATAGTCTCAACACATTTTGCTTTACAAATGAGTGCATTTTGCATCTGAAATGACCTTAACGCTCATCCATATTTGCATAGACTTTTTGCCATGACCAATTTCAGCTGAGCTCATCAAGACGGCTGAAAATGAAAACAATGACAGATTTAAGAGGGTGGAGTTAAGAGAGGAAGAGAGAAAATACAGACAGGTAGAGAAAGCACAAGATAGATGAGGCAAAGAAAAACATCTCGTGACATCAATTAAGCCTTGCTTGGTCATTAGAGGGTGAAATTATAAACCAATAATCCTCTTCCTTCTTATTTTGAGTGGTCTTCGATCTGGTTGTAGTTCTGCTTAAAAGTAAGATGCTGATGCTTCAAAACATGTTTTTACTTCTTGGTGAGTATCTCTTTTACTAATAAAATACTTTATCTGAATATATAATAAAATATTTACTCTGAATAAAAATATGCTGTATATGGACAACAAAGAGGTTCGGTCAACCTGGTCTCATAAAAATATGTACCTCAATGCATTTTTGGTGCAATACTGTTTTTATGTACCTCACTGCACATTTTGTCCATGGAGTAATGCAAAAAAAGAGGTTCACATGGCACATATGAACCTGACATAGGTAATTATTGCTATGTTTTAGGTACATATTGCAACAGTTTAGAACAGTTTAGGGACTGTCGCTAAAAGTTAATGCTGCATCATGTTGGAAATATGTCCTACACCAAATCCAACCATAAACTTACCTGATA
This sequence comes from Enteromius afrohamiltoni, assembly GCA_034779775.1. Taxonomy (NCBI): domain Eukaryota; kingdom Metazoa; phylum Chordata; class Actinopteri; order Cypriniformes; family Cyprinidae; genus Enteromius; species Enteromius afrohamiltoni. Next base: position 741,097 of record JAUYWG010000040.1, on the reverse strand, counting down.
GTGTTAACAAATGCACAACTGATATAAATTGCATTTGGTGATGCAACTGTGGCATTTCAACTTTCTTTTACACAGATTTGAACTGTTTTGTCAAACTAATTACACAGGATTTGAATCAAAGCTTTTCATGGTATAAAAGTGCTACACCGTATCATATGAGCTACAGAGTAAACCTACCGTCTAGCTGGTTATGTGTAATGCTAATGTTCAAAAGCATCAGTTTTCAAATATCCCAGCATATTAATATAGTTTTAAAGTCATAACATAGTATTTATTTTTAAGTAATTGTGCAAAAACTACACTTTATTAAATTCTTTAGATTTGTCTGAAAAGCAATAATAGGACTTTGGGGATAGACTTCCTGCGTCAGGTAGTTGCAGTTTTGGACTTGGGGTCAGCGATCCTAACCCTCAGAGGGAATGGCTCTGTGCCCATTTACTTCAATTGAATTTGGCCCGGCCCTGAGTCACATTATGTGGGCCTTTTGACCACAACCCCCTATGTCCAACCGACTGCTGAATCAACACTGACCATTCGGCCACCAACGTTACAGCGTGGGGAGACACCGCCATTGGGTTCTGCTGCATGTCTTTCAACCGTTCCTCCCATCAGCAATGAATAGGCCGATAGCCAGCATATGGTGAGGCCGGCCACCATGCAGACGGCACAAGCTGTCTGTGAGAGAAGTAGTCAAGATCTAGGGGGACCCCAGAAGGAGAAACTGTAGAGAGTGTTAGAACACCATCATGCTGTTTTTGCCACTTCAGCCAATGACGTCGGTCAGATGCAACTGTTGCAGCATTACATAAACACAGGCAATGCCCATCCCATCTGGCAGCATCCACGAAGGTTGCCCCCCACAAGACAGGCAGCTGCAGATCGCTGCCTTGAGGACATGAAGTCTGCAGGAATTATAGAGCCATCGGAAAGCCCATGGGCCTCTCCAATTGTATTGGTCCCTAAGAAGGATGGCACTTGGCGCTTCTGTGTAGATTTTAGGCAGTTGAATGAGTGACCATTAAGGACTCCTACCCCCTTTCGCGAGTTGACAAGTCATTGGACAAAATTGCTGGTTCCAAGTTGTTTTCATTACTAGACTTACGGAGTGGTTACTGGCAGGTTGCCTTAAGTGCAGAGGCCAGGCCGAGGACTGCATCCCCAACAAGGATGGGACTCTGGCAATTTAGGACTATGCCTTTCGGTCTTTGCAATGCTCCAGCAACCTTTGAGCGATTGATGGAGCAGGTGCTCCAAGGAATCCCAAAAGAATCCTGTCTGGTTTATTTGGATGACAACTCGGTACACAGGAAAGACTTTGAGTCAGCTTTGAGTTCCCTCAACCTCGTCATGACTCAGATATCTCAGGCTGGCCTGAAGCTACATCCGGAGAAGTGCCAGCTGATGCAGAAAGCAGTAACATTTCTTGGCCACTTTGTGAGTGCAGCAGGAGTGGCCACTGATGATCATAAGACTGCAGCTGTCCGCAATTGGACAGTCCCCTGTAGTCTTAAGCATTTAAGGGCTTTTCTGGGGCTAGCGTCATATTACCGGAAATTTGTTCCTGGGTTCGCCACAGTTGCTGCCCCTCTCCATCGGCTGACAAAGAAATCACAATGGCTCCAGTGAGGACAAGAACAGCAGCAGGCTTTTGATTGCCTGAAGGAGGCTTTGTGTATTGCCCCAGTCCTGGCTGCACCAGATCCTCGATTATCATTCATCCTTGACACAGACGCCAGTAATGTGGGCCTGGGTGCCATTCTGTCCCAGGAGGGGGAAAAGGGAGAGAGAGTCATCACCTATTACAGTCGGGCTTTCAACCGAGCAGAGCACAATTACTGCATAACCAGATCACGAACAGATCACGCTTCACTGCACTGGCTGTTGTCTTTCCACTTCTCATGTTGGGCAGGGAACTGAGAACCCCACCCTCCTTGTTAACGGGCCGCCCGCCTGATGCACCAGATGCACCACCCGGATTGGAGTACGGCCATCAGCTACAAGATCGGCTACAGTCAGCCCATGAATTCGCCCGGCCTCAAGCGCTGCAGGCAAACTAATCATAAACAAGCAGTATAATACATTACAGACAAGTCGTGTCACATTCCAAGTTTTCTGAAGACTTACGAAGTAAAACCCAAGATTTTATGATCTCATTCAGTAAACATACTCCCATCCCGTAGCATGACTGCAGCAACGCACTGGAAGTACAAGGAAGCCGGAGACAGCGTGTCTATTCCTCTCACAAATCAATCGTTTTGCCTCAAAAGTGTTGGAATATTTATTTTTTTTAAATTATGACTGTCTTAGTTGTATCTGCCTGCTATATCTTGTGTTTTATTGACAGATGGTAGGTTTATGGGCAGGGGTTGGGGTTTACATGCTCATACATGTGTAAATATAAATAAAACTGTTTACGTTGCAAAGTCACACCCCTACATATATGCAATAATGCCATTGTTTTTACCCAATATATCTTTTAATTATGACGATAAAAAAAAAAAAATTATAGCATCGGCATATTGACGCTAAGAGTTTTCTATTTAAAACAACAGAGGACCTTGAGTTTAAAAAGCAACGCAAAAGGGTCTTGACCAAGCGTCAAAATGCGACGAGCTGGAGTGAGAATATGTTATAATTACAATAGCTCAGTCAACATAAAACAGTCTACTAACAGATGCTCTAAAAAACAGTTTATCTGTATCTTGTGCCACTTTTAGTTGTTGTTTTTGATTATATAATTTTCAAGGTTTTAAGCAAATATATCCTTTGCATAGGTTGACAGTTAACCTCCACCGTTTGTTTGTTTTTAATTTTAATATTAATAGTGAGCCATATTCAAATTAACTCATAGGCTACAGATAACACAATAAGGTTAATAAGACACAATAAGGATTCTGTGGTCCATATTCTTTTAGACTTATCAACTGCCTTGGACACTATCAATAATTCAATATTACGAAACAGAATAGAGTCTTGGATGGGTCTTTCTGGCACAGTTTTAAAGTGGTTTCATTAAAATTTTCATGATTGAAAATATGTGTCCTCGTCCTCTCCCCTGTGGTCTTCCTCAAGGCTCTGTGTTGACTCCCACGCTATTTTCACTGTACATGTTACCTCTAGGCTCTATTTTTAGGAAACCTGGGGTAACATTTCACTTTTACGCCGATAACACACAAATCTACTTACCTTTTAAGGAAAAAGATCCTCTGGCCATGAATGCTCTATTATCTTGCTTAGATGAAGTTAAATGTTGGTCATCTCAAAACTTCTTATCTCTAAATGAAAAAAAACTGAGGTGAGTTTTCGGCCCTTTGGAATACACCAAGGCCCCTGACTTCGACCTGGAACCTTTATCAGCTTTCAGGTCCTCACAGGTTTGGAATTTGGGTGTCTTGTTAGATGACTCATTAAAGTTTGATAAGCAAATCTCTATAGTGATCGGTTCTAGCTTTAATCAGCTCCGCACGCTTGCAAAAATTAAACCTTTCCTCACTGGAAAGACCTTGGAAATGGCCATTCATGCTTTTATTACATCCCGCCTTGATTATTGTAACTCTCTTTATTATGGCATCTCTAAATCACAAATTGCCATCTTCAATTGGTCCAGTGGGCGTGTGGTGAGACAAGCACCCTGCTGGCTAACAAGTAGTGAGAAGTTTTATAGAACAGGTTAGCTCCTTTTCGCCCATGTATTAACAAATAACAGCCAGTTGTTGCAATCTTAAAGGGGGGTGGGCTGGTGCGGTCAGAATTTTCCCAGTGAATGTTAATGCCCCACTCTGCCCCTGCCTTATTTTAAAGTGTTACAAATTAGTCTATATAACCTACATAACCATTAGTTGTTTATTTCTGCAACAGGCGCCATTGCCATTCACGCCACGACAAACAACTTGGAAGGTATTTAAAGTTTCTTTAATCTGTAGCCAAAATGAAATCAGAAAGACATGTTCTCTGAAGAAACCAGTGCAGTGTGAATTACTTATATTTTTCTGATTATTTTCTAATGCAATGTAACAATTAAAGTGCAGATAAACTATAAAACACAGAATTACATGGGTATTTCTATTTCTCATTTCCCTTTCTAGAGAATATTGCAGTTAAGGGAAAGGCTGTACAGTCATCTACATTTTACTTCTCAGCAGATAGTGCAATTGATAATGTAGATGTCTACTGCACTAACACTAAAACCGAGACGAACCCATGGTGGAGGCTGGATCTGCTGGATCTACAAATTATTCAAGAAGTTGTTGTCACTACCAGGATGGACTGCTGCTTTGAACAAATCAATGGAGCCGAGATTCGCATCGGAAACTCCCTGGAGAACAACGGCAACAATAATACCAAGTGATGACAAATTTATCTTTACAAATAAAATGGTTATTTAAGAGCAAAATATGAACATGTTGTGGAATACGATGTAAAAGGACTTTAATAGGAGAATGGGACTTGGGTGTATAAGCTCATATGAATTGAGTCATGCTTCATATGCTCTCTCTAGGTGTGCTGTAATTTCTGCTATCCCAGCTGGTCAATCCGTCTCTTATTCATGCGGTGGAATGCAGGGCCGTTACTTGAATTTGGTTATTCCTGGAGATTCTAAACAGCTCACTCTGTGTGAAGTGAGAGTTTATGGAAATGGTATGTCTTGAAAAATGTATATACATTAGGACTGTCAATTTAATCTAATTAATTATTTATAGGAATGAAAAAATGATATAAATAAACTATGCGTAACGTCTAAGGTTACTTAGGTAACATTACGTAGGTAGACGTTACATATGGGAACTCGCTTGAGAGACCATTCGCCTTCGAGTCAATGAATATTGGAGTGCATTTAATTACAGCCAGGTGCACCTTATCACAGCATAAGTATAAGAGGGCACGGATGTAATGCACTTGCGGGTTTTCGCTGAGGAGCCGAGTTGGCGTCAGCGCTACCCAGGTTCCTGGCAAGGGGATGTAACATGGGTTACCTACATAACCTTGTTATGGCATTGCCCTTCAGTCGAGTCACTCTGACGTTACATATGGGAACAGACCCATGGAAAAAGCCACAAACCTGTGGCCGCGTTACGCGGACCCCCCGGTGCCGGAAGGCAAGCGTGTCAGCAGGAGAGTTTGCATGGAACCTTCGCAATGTCCTGTGGGCCAAAAGAGAGCCTGCAGGGATGGCAGAGGTACTGAAGCATGGGTTGAGGGTGGAGACATAAATCATGAACACAGTTCTTACATGTGAAATTCAAGGAATACACTATATAGATAGGATATGGATATAAGTGAAGGAAAACACAGCCTTCTGGCTGAATGTGGAGCATAAGGTCTTGTAGCCACAACCTACTGGGTGAAGGAGACCCAGGGGAGCACAGCCAGAGCTACTCCGCTCTAGGTCCGACTGCGGGGCAGGAGGAGGGGGTTTGCCTTGACCACAACATGGAGTTTAACAGGAGCTGTTACTGTGATGGCATGACATTCAGATGAGTTGTAGTTGCAGAGCAGAGAGTGGTGATAAAATTTCCATTTGTTAGAAATGAGTATACCAGTTCCTCCACCCCTCCCAGTGTGACGAGGGGTGTGAGAGAAAGAGAAGTTATTGGACAGAGCAGCAGGGGTTACTGTGTCCTCAGGACGAATCCAGGTCTCAGTCAAGCCCAGGATAGTAAGTGAGGATTGAATTGAGAAGGCGGAAATGAAATCAGCTTTATTAACAGCTGACTGGGAATAGTCCAATGTAGGCAAACAGCCATCCAGTCCTGCAGCTAGAGAACGCTGGTCACAGACCCGCCTACCCACACCTGGGGGTAAAAGCACATGAAGGGGTGGGATGGGTAAGGTAGTGTCTATCTGTAGCCATGTTCAGTTTTGTGTGTGCGTCCCAATGATGCGTATGCCTGTGAACAGTCTGTAACTGGAGCAGGGGGGGATTTAGAGCGTCTCGTTATCTTGCTCTCCAGGGGGAGTTGTTTTGTCTCCAGCAGTGGCCTTAGCTGGAAGAAGAAGGGAAGCCGAAAGAAGAAAAAACTAACTTTTCCTTTTGGATCGATATCTGCCAATTTCGCAGATATCTAATGTCCATCACAGGTCACCAGGTCTGCCCAAATCCCATTTCATAGCTGCTAGCTTCTCGAAGATGTTTTCCAATTTGCGGTACATAGCCACAGTCTGAGTGCTAACAGCTAGCACGTGTTTGTTAAACGTTTCAATCCAGCCGGCCAGCTTAATGGGGTTTTGACAAGTCGCTATTATAAATTGTCGATATCTGAGGGCCCCACCTAATCCAATCAGCAGAATCCCTGTTATCAAAGTTCCAAATAGATAGATATCTTTAACATCCTCCAGAGCCAGGCACAAGACGAGCAACTTCTCCCACCCGTCCATCATGTATCAAGCTGCAAATGTCCCCGCAGGACAAGTTGATTTCCTCGAACCCAGGGGGAAGCTGTAACCAGGCCTCCAACTGGGGCACCAGGGGTATCAAAGGTACGGTAACAGCCATGCCTGTGGTGGGGCAGCCTGGTGGGGAACAAGGGAGGGGACTGGCCCCTGAAGGATGAATGTCCTGGGGGTGAGTCCGGATGCTCTGGGCAGCCCCTACATGCTCCACTGGTTCCCGCACTGGCGATCCAGGGCTCCAGGTCCGCATCTGCGGAGAGAACAGATATTTGGTTAGATGGGAAACTCCGGGCACTGGGCTCAAAGGGATGGAAATTTGCTCTTTTTGTACAAAGTTGGGTACCACCGACCAGTGGGTACATAGGTAACGCTCTCGGTCCTCCTCCGGGAGTTGTCCCCTGAAAAGCAATCTACCTCACCTCCGGGCTTCCCGTCTCAGGTCGTGCAGCCAGCCTAGCATTGTGTTCTTCGGCTGGGGACAGAGCAGAAGGTCTGGATGCCACAGGGGGGCCAACCTTGGCGACGGGCAGGCTGAGGCAGAGCACTTGGAGCAGGAGCTGTGAACTCCCTCCGAGGCAGGATGTGAGAGGGGAGAGGAGCTGAGGGCCAGGCATGACGAGTACGGGGCTCACCACAAGCTGGTCAGCTCCTCATGCACCTCCGGGAAGAAAGGCACTGGGGGGAATGCACGCCAATATTCATTAGCCCTTTCTCATTGACTTGAAGGCGATTGGTCTCTCATGTGAGTTACCATATGTTACCATATGTCGACTGAAGGGGAACCTAATCTTTGCTGCACAGACCAATACTGGTGTATGACAACACAGTCCCATGAGAGTGATTTGAAAGCATACAATGTAAGAGTACTTCATGATATAGGAGATTTTAGGAGCATTAAACAGTGTAAAAGAATATCCATTTAATAATTTTCTCATTTAACACAATAGTTTATTCCATTTTTGTTGGTAGTTTATGCTTGCTTGCATTATATGCTTAAATAACCTAACTCAGAGCTTGATTACTTTTCAGACAGTGTGAAATTAAGCGGTCGTGCTGTTCAGTCATCTGTACTTGAATACTATCAGGCTGATCGCGCCATTGATGGAATTAAATACGGCCCAGGTCCAGCATCATTTTGTACCCATACAAATTCAGATTCGAATCCATGGTGGAGGCTGGATCTGCAGGATAATTACTATGTTAGCACGGTGGTCATCACAAACAGAGCCGACTGCTGTCCAGAACGACTCGACAGAGCAGAGATTCGCATCGGAAACTCCCTGGAAAACAATGGCAACAGCAATCCAATGTGAGAAAAACACACATAACTAAACAGAACTGTTTAATGGTGGTTATGTAATGTGTTTTAATAAAGTTTTAATACGGGGCATTATGAGCCACTAAACAAGGCGGTGTGGTGCTTTATTTCAGTCTACATTAATTAGACATGATATTATTGATGTGTTTTGACTCTCTCTAGATGTGCTGTGATTACTAGAGTTCCAGCAGGAGCTTCCTACAGCTACTCATGTCCTGATATGGAGGGACGTTATGTAAACATTATTATCCCTGGAGAACAGTATCTTACACTCTGTGAAGTTGAAGTATATACAAGTTTTGCAGGTAATTCAATATGCATATAAATACATGAATAAATACACACACTTATACACTGTGAAAACCATTTACGAAGTAGGCTACTTGTAGAACACAGACACAATAACTAATTCAATATAATATCCCAGACATTTAGAAGCAAAATATTTCCTTTACACCAGTTCAGTCAGGACCACTCTGTTCGATTCAGAATATTGTAAAGATCCTGAACTTAAATTTAGCAACAGGCTTCACTCAAGGGTTCAGTTCTTAGTTTCTTGATCATGTGTAAGGAGGAGTTGGGGATGGAGGAGGGAAAGCATGTGTTTGTGCAACAGACCATGGCAAGTGTAAGTACTGATGATTGTATATATATTATTATTTGTAGTGGAAGGAGTTACAATGAACTGAGCGTCAACTAATGCTGCAGTAATGTCATGGTCTGCCTGAACTACGCTTCAGCTCCATCAGCCCAATCTCACAGCAATTCATACATATTTTACGAGGTGGCTAATTCGTACAAATTTGTATAAACTCACTCACATGAATTCATATGATTTTTGCTAAATCATGCGTATTTTACGAGTTGTCAATTTGTATAAATTTGTCCAAATGACCTACACGTAACCCCGCCCCTAAACCTACCCTTCAATGGGGTTTAGACAATTCATACAAAATCGGACAAGTGAGGTTGTACCAATCTGCCACCTCATACAAATACGTACAAATTGGTCATGAGACTGTGTTGACTCCATTCGTTGCTTAAACTAGATTTTAAAATCACGTCATTGTTTTCTCTGAAGTTAGATGTTAACCAAAATCTCAATTTTCTATCTTTTAAAACTCATTCCATGATATGTGTGTGCTCTCTTTTTGTGTGCAATTGTATTTCTTTTTAGTGAACTTTGTGAGGATGAAATTTGCCTCCAGTAGTGATTTAGCCGCTCCAGAGAGTGAAAAACTCCTCTATCAGGTTAGAAAGAACATGATGTTTGTATGTCTCTTATTTGAAACATGCATCTCTCTCCTAACGAGCTGATTATCTGAATCAAGTGTGTTAAATAAGGGAGACACACAAAATGTGACCCAAATAAGAATTTCCAGTGGATATTGCCATCTGAATAAGTAACAAGTCTGCCATGCTTTGTTCTGATCATCTGAGGAAAAAAGCATTACAATAAATCGTGCTACCAGTGGTGATTAAATCCGATGATGATTAGCTCATATTACATCAAACCGTGCAAACTATTGTTATTGTTATACATTTATTCTCAAATTATTTATGTCAACAATATCAGCATTTCAAGGCTATAAGTATAGTGTGTATTAGCATGATGATTTTGATATGTACAGTCTAATCTCTAATTGTCACACCATTCAAAATTTTAATTATGCTTCCTTCAGCTTTTTTAAAAAAATAAATATTGTGTAGTCCCAGGCTGTCTGTAATCAGAATCCCATTTAAAACTGGAATATACTTTAATTTTATATAATCCTTTTTGGTAGGGATAGATTGTCACGAATTGTCACAAATGAGGACGTGAAACATTAGAGTTCATATGCAAAAAGGGTTTATTCAGGCTCAGGGTAAACAGACTTAAACACTGGCAGACAGTAACCACGTAGGCAGAGACGAGAGAATAAACTTAATCCAAAGCAATGGTCAAATACCATATAATCAGAGTCCGAAGGGGAAGGCAAGGCGAAGATCCCTGAAACAGCAAAAGGTCTGCAGCGATTAAATCCAAACAGAGAAACAGACAGAGATACAAATGACAGGTTAGAGCTGGGGTGACAGTGAAAATGAACCGTGACTAGACAGACAAACAGACTGGTAATTATACAAATAAACAAAGAGTAGTTTCATAAATGCTTTTTATTTGGGGAAATAGCATGTTTATATGTTAAATAACTCTGAAAATAGCAAGACAAATATAATTTAATATATTGTATGTAGTTGCAGTCTGCTCTGGAAATAAGAGGGATCACCAATATCAAACTGTCATGGATAAAACCTCCCCAGCAAGAGTTAAAACAGGACATAGAGGAGAGTAAGCAGATATACACAACCCAACTCTTTGGTTAGGCTACATTATTTTTTTCCCCACATAATTAGACATTTTAATATGCTTCCTTTACAGGTACGTGTCAAAGAATCCAGTAACCTGGATGCACACAACCTCTTCAGAAAGAAACAAGTTTCTGCAATGAATCTTCAAATAAAGATAATAAACAATATACAAATCAATACATTTCAATGCAAATTCTACTAGAACTTTATTTTCTCTGAAGTTGTCACAAACCACCACAGTAATGGTGTTAAATACAGCAGGGACAATATACAAACGCAGGCGAGGTCAGTAACAGTAAATCCAAAACAACAGAGATTACACGGAAGATAAACACGACAGGAAGACTGTGAAGACCTACAAACACATCAAGGTTTTATACACGTAGAACTAGGTCGGTGGGAGGAGACTAGACATGAGTGGCTATGGCAACATACAAGGGGGGTGGAGACATCAACAAGAGTCCATGAATGAAAACAGACACAAAACATACACAGTTTGCTGGAGCCAGGGCCTGTTCCATAAACTAAGATTGGAGTATAAGCCAGGCTTATTTCAGTTAGTCTGACTTATTGTCAGTTAATTTGTATTAAAATAAGTCAGACTATCTGCCATAAGCCTGACTTATTTGGTAAACTTGTTTTATGGAACAGGCCCCTGGAGTGCCTTCAGCGGACTGGCACATCCAGCTGAACATGACAAATATAATATACAAGTATTATGCTAATGCATTTCTAATTAACTGTAACACAATTGAAACATATCTGAAGTACATTCAAACAATATTTTAAATATGCTCCAAATGTAGTTCATGAAGTGTTAAAAGAACATTTTTAAATGTATTTTTTAAGAAATACACTTTTTTGCACTAAATATACAGTACTTAAAATGGGTCCATTTTAACACAATTTCAATACATTTAATATATTGCAAATATATAAATGTTCAACTTAAATATATCTTCAAATACACTTAATATATTTAAAGTTGTTCCAAAATAATACATTTAATATGCACTTATATAGTATAATTTAAATATATTAAGTATGTCTAAAAAAGCACAAATAAATATATTTATTTTTCACCTGGGTTGTGATTGTTATAAGGCGCTCCTCTGTGGCTATGGCTGGAACCTTCCCCGGAATACTAACGTTCCTACCCGGACCCTTTTGACCTCAGGGATTTCCAACCCAGGTGCCACTTGTTATCGCCCCTTTATAAGGAAACAAATGATCTCAGCTTGACGCAAAGTTTTGTTCATTATCGACAATTCTGAGCGTTTATCTGTGGATTTATCTGGACTGCTTTTCTGTTATAATCTGGACTGTTTATCGACCTGTGATTCTAGCTTGTGAGCTCGACCTCTGTGTGGATTTATCGTCTCTGAACCTTGCCTGTGACCCTGAACTTTTGCCTGTCTTTGATTCTGTCTCTGCCTTGCCTCAGCCAGTTTCGTCTATTGTTGATTGACCCCGCCTGTACGACCATTCTCTGTAGTAAACGGCTGCAAATGGATGCAGACATTTCTGATTCCTCACAATGATATGCAGTGAGCCCTACTTAGAATGCTAGGCCGTCTACACCATAGATATGTATACGTAGATGCCTCATTAACAACTGTTTCTATAGCTGTAACATCATTAAACATTTTCAATGTGAAAGAAAGACACTGATCGATTGAAAGAACATGGTTATAGTTCCATGTTTGCTAACGAAATAAACCAATAAAAGCCATTTGTGCATGTTTATTGTGTTCATGGTGCTTGTCTCAACATTTGAGAAGAATGTTGAAGAAACATTCACGCCAAGAAATGTTGGCTCCCTCTCGCCACCAGCTTACATTCAAAATGAATGACTTTTGGCCACTTTGACGCTCTCGTTGGCGGTGGTGTGAACGCATGGTTAATTTAGTTCGTTCACCATCACTGAAATCTACATAGAATGCGAGTGTCGCAACAAAACTCCGCTAGAAATCTGCTGTTTTCTATGACGTACTGATAGTAATTTCAAATTATTTTCAGCGGTCACTTTATCGTGTCCAGTGTAGGCAGACTTTATCTGTCGTGGCGTGGCGTCTGGTGTAGACACTCACCTATCGGGAAGAAGCAAAGCAATCTCTGTGTCTTATCGCAGGTTTCTGCTCCTTGAGTTCTCTCTAGCTCTGGAAAGCTGATCTGATATTTACTGATATTCTTGCCTTATCATTTCTGTTATATTCACGCCAGGCTCCACCTTCACTCCCTCCCGATAATCCTAGTCACTCGAATACTGATCATCAACACCTGTCTGCACACCTTCCCCAGATCAAAGCACTAATCACCCAGCACATAAAACCACACACCACATTGCACATATCGTCCAAGCTCGTTCCTGTGAAGCGGACTCACGCTACTCCAAAACTTACCTGCTGTACTTACTTACTTATCCCCGTATGCTCCTCTCTGTGTTCTGTCTCCCAGGAACCTCTCTGTTCTGTTCTCTGTCTGTGAAAGAAAGGGAAAGGATTCCATTAAGATTCAAGTTTATCCACTCCAAACTACTGTTTATTCCCCTATTGCACTGCTTCATATTGACTGTTGAACTCATTCCTTGTAAATAAACTTATATTGTGATTTTTACTTACCATCAGTGTCTGTCTGCTTCATAACAGTTTCACAGACATTTTCATGTTTTGTTTTGTCCCTCTGCTCGACTGTTCACTGAACGCACTCTCTTCCACATTCATTAGTAGACATGCCCCTTACTGCTGCATAAAACAGTTTTGTTGTGGTTTCACTTTTTCCAGGAAAAATTACAAATTAATGTTTCAGCGGTTTTCTTTTATTTCATTATTTATTAATTTTTTACACTTATGTATATATATTTTTTTTATATACAGTGTGTATATATTAATTATATATCATTTAATTTTTAAATGATAACATTATAGTAACATTTGATATATATATACACATATATACATATGCTAATTTTTTCAGATTTTCATGTGTATATGTATATATGTATATCATGAAAAGGTTCTCTAAACGAGCTATTAACCTAATCATCTGAATCAACTAATTAACTCTAAACACCTGCAAA
>JAUYWG010000040.1:662086-699214 GCA_034779775.1 Enteromius afrohamiltoni | reverse complement strand
AGTGTTTACTTCCTTTTGTCTACTCGTGTTTGATTTCCGCCTGTCTTTGATTTCCGCCTTTTGCCGCCTGTCCCGATATTTTGCCTGTTCCTTGACCACGAATATTGCCTGTCCTGTATCATACCTGTCTGCCTGTGTATCGACCATTGCCTGTACCACCCTTCTAATAAACATTGTTGCAAATGGATCCACACGACTCCCGCGAATCACAACACAGAGAATATGAGCAGTTGAGCAGCAAAAAAGCATTAAAACTAAATAAGAAATAAACTGCATGCAAATTATAAAACAATAATTTAAAAGTATGATTAGCAGTATCAAAATAATAATGAAAAATAATTGTAAGACACACAATTGCAACACATTGCAAAAAATGTAACTAAAGCAAAAAACGATCAGTCTGTGGATGACGCTAGGATTAGACAGTGGATGATGGACTCACTTGATGGCCGTGCACATGTCCAGCCCCATCTGAACACAGTTTAAAGCGTGATGAGTGATAGGGTCAGGAAGACCGGACACACAGTAATAACAGTCACCCAGGATTTTAATACGCAGACAGCCATTCTTCTGCAGAGCGAAGCCAGAAGAGAGAGAGTTGAGTCCTCAAACACCAGAGAACACAGACAGCAGCAGAGAGGCAGATTCCGCACCTTAGCGATGTCGTCGAAGCGGCCGAAGAGTTTGTTGAGGACGGCCACAAGCTCCTCAGGTGTGCAGGTGCTGGACAGGTGCGTGAAGCCCACGATATCAGCGTACAGGATACTGCAGAGACCAGATATCACTAATAAACTACCATCACAATCACCTGGCTTCAGGCTCGAGTGCAATCAGTACACTTCCCAGAAAAACAGCCTATGTATTAAATGTGTTTCTGTGTGTTCTGTTTTGCATGATAGTGTGTTTGTGTGTTTATTAATGTGCATGAGAGAGTGTGTAGTTCTTTCACGTGTTTTTCTGTGTGTGTGTTGACCTGACGTCTTTATGCTGGTGTACGTAGAGGCTGTGGAAGTTAGGTTTGTTCTCTTCAGCGCTGCATGTAGCTGTCAGACGCTTTACGATCTCTGTCTTCAGCTCCATGGCGATGTTCCGCGGCAGCACAGACAGCAACAGATGCTCCTGCACACCAGAGTTTATTAATATTATTACTATTATATTTATTAACACTTCAGCTTCATTCCAAGCCTAAAGCAGCACTCAGAACCGCTGCGGAGACACACACTCGTGCCTATGTGTGTGTGTGTCTATGAGTGTTTGTGTGTATACACACTGTATGCACTCTAGATGAAGTGTAGATCGGTACCTGGTCACGTTTCTGCTTGGCCTGAGTGGCACGGTTCCTGCTGAAGTCCTCACGCTTTTTGCTGGACTTCCTGTGAGCGTGTTCAGTATGCCACAGGTGAAACACTCCTATTCCATTCACACACATGAACAGCACAGCGTTCGCCACCAGCTGTCACACACACACAGAGGTTTTGAATACATGCAGAGGCAGGAAAATCATCTGGCATCAGTCGACGGTCATAGTTTGCATATAACATTTCCTCTGTTACCAGCAAACACACACTCATTCACATCCTTCTCTCAGAAATCTCCAAACTCATCCTTTCTAATCATCCTACTACTTGAATGCTTAATTCTATGCCATCTCATCTTCTTTAAAGCATTTCTCCTGCATTTGTACCTGCACTCTCTCACATCATGGAGTCATCCCTTCACACTGGTGTTTCTCCCTCAGCATTTAGACAGGCTACTTTAGAAAACCACTCTTAACTTAACTCTTTTAGGGAACTATAGACCAGTTTAACGTCTACCTTTCATTTTAAAAACACCTGAATGAGTGTTTTTGAAGCTTAAAGACTGGTAAGAGCAGACTCCAGATCTTCAACTTCAACTTTCAATTTTACTGAAACAGTCCACTGCTTTTTATGAGATCAACCACCAGATTCTCCTGTCAACCCTATTGGCAAAGAGCATCCCGGGAACCACACTACAGGGGTTTGATTCTTATCTCTTAGATAGGTCCTTCAAGCTATCTTAAAGAGGTGAGGTGTCCAAACACAACATCTAGCTACTGGGGTGCCCCAGGGCTCGGTTCTTGGACCACTTCTCTTCTCTGTCCACATGGTATCACTTGGTTCTCTCATCCAGAAACATGGTATTTTCATATCACTGCTCTGCTGCTGGCACTCAGCTCTGCCTCTCATTCCATCCTGATGATCTGATGATAGCTGCTTGCATCTCAGCTTGTCTAACAGACATTTCTTGACACATCTCCTTGTTCAAGTTCTTGTTCTGTCCAAACGGTATGCTCTCCTTTCAGGTCTTCCAGACAATTACATTTCAACCTCTACAACTAATCCAAAATGCTGCTTCAAAGTTATTGTGTGTTTGTGAGTGTTACCTGCACGGCCAGGTCTTGTGTCTGTGGACTGGTGACAGACACATACACACTGATGACGACGATGTGACAAACGCTGGTTCCGATGCCGAAGCTCAGAGCCCATGAGAGCGGGAGAGGAAGAACCGTATAAACGGACAGAGATAGAAAGAGGAAGAACGCCACCTGAAGAAGAAAAACAAATACATCACAGCCAAACATCAGCAGTTATTATAGACTACCACATTAGTCTACATTTACTTTTTAAAAGTAAAAGTAAATTTTAAAAAGAAAATTATCATTAGTAATTTATAAATGTC
Source organism: Enteromius afrohamiltoni (assembly GCA_034779775.1). NCBI lineage: Eukaryota > Metazoa > Chordata > Actinopteri > Cypriniformes > Cyprinidae > Enteromius > Enteromius afrohamiltoni. The sequence continues at coordinate 696,514 of JAUYWG010000040.1, read as the reverse complement.
ATGCTTCTTAATTTTTAGAGTTTCCTGATTTCCTGGATTAAGATGAAGGATGTTTAGAATAGATATAGATATTATAGACATTTTGTCAGCTTTGCATAACCAGAAAAAACATTATAATTTCTGGTATTAGATTACATTTGAATAATTGACATGACTTTTCCTTGTCCAGAAACCTCAGCTTAAAATACTTTCAATGAGGTCATTTCTTTATCTTCAAGATCTCTGTACTTGCAGAAAGCAGGTTTCTGGTTCAAATAAAATGTACATGAGTCTACACTGCTGGTGATCTGATCTAAGGGTGTCCTCAGCTGACCTGCTCCCAGGCTGTGACCACACCTCCGGTGAAGATGAAGACGAAGGCGATGATGAAGAGCATGGACCAGATGAAGATTGCCAGAGGTGTTTCTCCTCGCCGGAGCACCGGCAGACACGGCAAACACAGCAGCAGAAATGTGCAAATACACACCACGACACACACCACTGCAAACGCTGCCACGTGAACGACGAGACTCTGGATGCGTAAGAGAAACACACACTTTACATTATCGACATTAAAAAGGTCTTTCAAGCGTCACAAACACCTGCCGTAAAATCCTCAGGCCAGGAGTTTGTTTCTTCATCAGATCTGGAGAGATGTGTGTCTGCATCAGAACATCTGATAAACACATCAAAATAATCCACAGCACTCCAGTCCAACAGTTTTTGAGAAGAAAACAGATTAAACAAATCCAGCATTAAGACGTTTTTAACTTCAACCACTGCCTCAAGCTAAAATATCAGTCCATAATCCATAATAACACCTCAGTAAATTGTTATCAATAAGTTGAACATCTTAATCCTGGATTAGTTTGATCTTCTGTCTTCTCCAGATGTTAACTGATGAACTGGAGTGCTGTGGATTATTATGATGTGTTTATCAGCTGTTTGGACGCCATCCATTGCTGAGACACTGATGCAGAGGCACATTTCTACAAACCTGATGAAGAAACAAACTCATCCTAATCTTGGAAGGCCTGAGGATGAGCACATTTTAAATTTTGTGTAAAATGTCCCATATAGTGATCTCCTTAATCACAAGATGAGTGTGGCTCTCACCCGGCCGGTGGAGGGGATGATGATGATAATGGTCACACAGAAGAGGATGGCCAGCACGACTCCGGACACCAGCAGCGGTGTCTCCTCCAGACAGCGTAGAAACGCCATGTTCACCGAACGGAAACAGCCAGAAGACTGGCTGGACTCTCTCGGGTCATCATCCACGATGAACCTGCTGCGAGAGCTCTGAGACACCTCCGTGACAGCACTGGAAGCCCTCGAGGTCTCAGATAACGTCGCCAAACTGTATCTCCTATTAGTGGTGTCTGGTTCAGTCCAGTCTGTGGACGTGCCTGGGACGTTCTGAGAAGAAGTGCTATTGTTGAGTCCATTTCTGCTGTGATTGTGGTGTTCCTCAGGATTGGGGGCGCTGCCGCTGAAGGACCCGGGGGACTCGCTGAGACGGTTCTCAGCCCTCAATGACGTACGTGGTTTCTGAGGCTCGGTGACATTCCCGAGCCTGGCGACTCCCAGCTCGATGGACACCTTGGAGTTGTCCAACATGCCCGTCTTTGTGTTTTGTTTGTGCTTCTTTTAACGTTTTCTGTTCAGCAAGATAAATAAAGTCTGCTAAGGAGGGCTTGAGTAGTCCATTGTCCAGATCAGATAAATTCTGAGGGTTTAAGACCAATGTTTTCAGAGCTCCTCAAGCTCTTCAGTAGATCCATGTAGAGAAGCTCCGTTTCTCTCGAAGCATGGAAGATGTCCTAGCCATTACATGAAGGACACTATGGTAAAGAAGATCATCATGTCAAAAGACTTTGACACTTCAAATCAATAAACAGTATTATAGGTTTCATATGTCACCACAATAGAACCATATTGGGTTCCACAAAGAACCTTTCAGTGATCACTTCTTAAAGGAACCATTTATTTCCGGTGTAAAGAGATTTTTATTGAGAATCTCTTCACTATAAAAAACCTTTTGTCCAGTTTCTTTACTGGCATCGATGGTTCCATACATGGCATCTTTCAATCGGATAAAAGGGTTTTCTCTTTCTTGAAACTAAGTACAATTGTTACTTTAAATGAAGAGTTTACCAAAAAACAAACATTTGCTTAAAATTTAGACCAAAGTGTAGAGTTCAGTGTCTCATCAATGGATGTTCTGCAGTGAATGGGTGCCATCAGAATGAGAGTTGAACAGCTGATAAAAATTATATAATCCACAGCTCTCCAGTCCACCAGTTAACATCTGGAGAAGACAAATGATGAAACTAATCCAGCATCAAGACTTTTTTAATCTCAAAGCAATGTTTTCAGCTAAAATATCCATCCGGTTTTTCTAAATATGCAGCTTTTGTCTTTTTAAGACATTAACTGATGGCCTGGAGTGCTGTGGATTATTGTGATGTTTTTATCAGCAGTTTGGACTCTCATTCTGACGGCACCCATTCTGTACTGTAGAGCATCCATTACTGGGCAAAATACGTGATGCTACATTAACCACCTATCGTAGATGGTTCAGCTAATCTTCATTATTGGGTGAACTACTGGTTTAAGAATTGTTCAATGAAAGGTTCGTTTTTGGGGAAGAAAAACTGGTTCTTCTATGGTGTCACTTTGAAAACCCCCTTTATTTTAAAGAGTTTGACACATGTATTGTGACGTCACTTGAAACAACATCTCTAAGTGACGGCAGGACAGGTTTGGATGCCTTGCAATGAGAAACATGTCACAAGAGTCTGCACTGTATGTTATTTTACACTTAGATTTAGTCAGCAGAGATGGTTCTGTAAAGAACAGAATCTTGACAAAAGGTTCTTCATTCAGAATACAAAAGGTTATTTGACATGCATCACACAGAAAACCCTTGAGTGAACCTTTATTCTTAAGTGTGTTTATGAAAATGTGTCTGGTTAACGATTAAAAACCTTAGATTATGATATTAAAAACATCAGCAAAATGACAACAGGAACCCAAACTCCAAACGGTCAAACACACTCAGACAAAACATGCAAATGCACTCATTTCCCTAAAGAACAGAGAGACTGATTCAGTATTCAGCCGATTACAAAGGTTCTTATGCTTTAAAAATGAAGAAAAAAAACCAAACAAAACTCAAGCATGTTCAAGTAAGAACAGAAGAACAACAACTGTGACATCAGGGATATTTATAGGAAGTCTACCTACAAAACAAACTAACAAAACCCTACTTCTGTCACGTTCAGATTGAATTTAGGAGAACAGGATTAACTGGATACACACACACACACACACCTGTCTTTGAAGCAGCATAATAGTTCAGTTCCAATCCCGTTTTGATTGTTCAGTTTACGTCAAACTTTACTTTAATACTTTTATTCATCAAGGATGGTTTAAATTTGTTAAAAAAAATGACAGTAAAGAAATGTATAGCGTTACAAAACATTTCTATTTCAAATAAATGCTGCTCTTTTGAACTTTCTGTGAATTCTGAAAAATAATGTGTACATTATCACAGTTTCCTCACAAATATTGAGCAGCACAACTGTCTTCAGCACTGCTAATAATCAGAAGTGTGTGTTGAGCAGTGTATGATTCTGATTTCTGAAGATCATGTGACTCTGAAGACTGCAGTAATGACGCTGAACATCACAGAAACACACTTGAACACAGATTCACACAGAAATCAGCTGATTCAATAGTATGACTCAATAGTAAAGATATTTCACAATTTTACTGTATTTTTTATCAAATAAATGCAGCCTTAATGAGCAGAAAATACCTTTAGAAACAGTACGTTTTTTTAAACAATAAAAACGCCCATAGGGTAGAGAACAAAGTCAAATAAATTTACCCTTTTTTGTCTAAGGATGATTAAGATAATTATGTCCTGTAGAAGCATTTGTCATAACATCTCCCCTCAGGCCTTCTCGGACATCAGCTGGAGTTTAACACTGATCTGGGATCAGAGCACTTTTCTATTCTGAAGAAGTGAGTCACAAAGCCTCTTACAATAGAGCATGAGTCAATGAGCAACAAAGGGCTGTATTTACGTTACTATCGCTGGATCTGATCTTACCCGCTCTCATCATATCAAAGAAAAGCTGAGGGCTCGTCCAGGCCTCCCGGTTTCATCCTGGTCTTTCTGTTCATTACCTGTCTACAGTTCTCTGGCAGTCATGCTCTGATGCAACTCAAGAATGTAGTGAAACCACACGAGCAAACACGAGCGAGAAAAGAGGAAATATGTCTGAAAGCGCATCGCCTATGAATTCAAGGCAAACTCTCTGTCTGCGCGTCTCTGCATCGCTGTCATAAAGACTTGGTCTAGTGCCATTTATTTGCATACCTGGCATTTTCATATAACACTGTTTTCCATAAACTCATCCTTTATTTTCCCTGTAACTCATACCGAAGGTCATTACAATGACATCTGTTAGTGTTAAATGTAGCATCCGCTTTAAACTACAGGAATAAAACATTCATCAACACAGCACAACATGACATCACTGAGCTGAGCAACAAATATATCAGTCAACATCTACAAAACGTTCATCAAAGCTGTTCTAAGACAAGAGCGCATTTTGGTTTTAGGATACCTTTGTTGAAAGGTTTTGATCCACTTCCAATGTTGACTAGTGTTTTTAAAATTATTTTTCCCCTATGTAAATAACAAAAATAGTGGCTTTGCCCTGCTACTCATTCGCATTCATTTAAACTATTTACAAAGCGTTTTATCAGTATGTACTCTGTTGGTACAGTAAACAGGTAAACATCAACATCAATACTTCTCAGACATAACCAAAAAAAACAAACAGAAAATATTACTTTTTTTAAAACTGAAAAATGTCCTTAAATACGAAAACTATATATATATATATATATATATATATATATATATGAATATAATTAAAATATCACAATCAGCATTTTAAATTTAGCTAAATTAAATTTTAATTTTACAATTATTTTTATAATTTATTACTATAAGGATTTTTAAAAGCAACAACACAATATTTGCAGGTCAGATTGACCCGTTAACCTCACAGCTGTAACTTCACGAAGTATGCTCTAGAGTCTCATTACATTGCAGACCCTCGATGATCCTGGGCACAACACCCGTATAGAGCTCACTAGCTCTGTTTATGTTGTGTCTGTCTGTGCCCGCGTGTGCTCCCTAAGACTCAATGACCTTACTCCGGCTGGAATACACCAGTCCAGTTTCTAAAACCAAAGATCTGTTTCATTGCTCGACTCGGTCCAGTTTGTGTGAAGAAGAAGAGAGATGTGATTCTAATCCTCCAAATGTTTGATTAAAGCCTTACTAGAAAAACAAAAGTACCCTTACAGAAGCTGCTTTGAGTCCGTTTAGATGTCGAGGGTATAACAGGAGAAGACACAGCATCTTGTTCTGCTCACATTGCTCTCATGTGACAGAGCTGAACTTATGAGGCTCCTGAGTCACTCTTTCAGTCTCATTGTAACAGGGTAAACCTCACCATTTCATCATTTTCATAAAAAACCCCTCCAACACACTTAACACACATTTAACACGCTGTTTATTTCTTAAAAACACACTCTTTTCTGTCTATAAAAACAGACGAAAGTCAACATACCTCCATTCTGTCAGCTGTCCTCCGCTCACTCTCTCCGTCACCTGAGTTCTCAAAATACTTGGTGTTTCCATTTTTTTGTTCGCTTGAACTTGACAAACCGGTCGGATGGGATGACTGGCGGTACAAGGGCCGAACCCAGAGGAACCCCGTCATATTTCATAACACTGAGCACTGCTGCCTTCATCAGTGACTGTCTGCTGTCATTACAGTCATCATAATCATATTACCAATTACATTCATATACACACGTGACTGGACAAAAAGTTTGTTTTTCACCTTTTGCTGATTTGATTCATTTCTTTTGTGGCACCAGACCTGGAAACACCTCAATTTAATTGCTATGTTTTTGGTTTTGATTTATTAATTTTGAAGAGCCTGCTTGCCAACTATTTCTTCGCTGCTTTAATGATGGCAATACAATAACACACATACACTACATAAAGAAACCACTTCATTCAAACTGTACCAGCTTCTTTCTTCACAAAAGAACACCAAAGAAGATATTTTGAAAATCGTTGGGAATCAAACAACAATTGATGAAAAAAACAACACATTCTCCAAACATCTTCATGTAAGGGAATACAGAGGTTTATAGGCACACTTGTGTTTCCCGCAGCTGCTCGTGTAAACTGCTTAGTCTTCAGAGTTAGTCATCTATTTGGTTTGTTTTTTTCTTAAAGACTGGTCATAACTCTTTAAGTCACATGTTGTCAAACTTGAATCTGAAAAGTAAGTCTACAACTTGGTTAACTGCTAGAGGGTCAAACTAGATCTTGATACACATTTACATTGAGGATGCAGAGAAAGGAACTGAAGACGGAGAAATAGAAGTTGTTTGTTGAAGTTTGGGTAAATTTGCAAATCATAATAAATAATAATCCTTGATGCATTGCTGTGCTATCTGGTTCATTCTTTTGCTTTGACAAGGATCCGATACTTCCCACGAGACGTCTTCTGTGCTGTCCTGGTGGAGTTTGATCGGTGTCTGCATGAAGAGCTGAGGGGTGAAAGCGCGGAAAACATGACAGCGTCAATGACTTCACGTCAGCACGGCATCACTCCCTCTAGTGTTTGAACAATGACATCACAGAGCACGCAACCCATACTGTCTGTGTATTTAGACCCGCTTTCACAGACAAGGCTTGAACCTAGTCCTAAACTAAATGCAAATCTACTGAAAACATATCAGTGCCTTTATTTGTTGTCTTAAGATGCAAATTATTATTATATTCAATTATTATTTAAGTTATTTTTATAAACGTGCCTGGTGTGGAAAACAATACTGGTGTCCATCTTGAGAAAAAGCAAAGGCATGATATATTTTAAGATCAACAAGATTGTTTATTTCGGTTAAAACAGCTCACTTACATTTGATTAAGGCCTTATCTATGAAACCGGGGGGACTCTTATATTATTTGACATTATTTTATTAGAATTGCCAGTTTAACTTCGTTTCAAGTCAGAATGAAATAAAAAGTTATAAATAAAGTTTATTCAGCAGCAGAAACAGGCTTTCATACATTCACTGAATAAACACAAAGCAGTAACTGTGCATACTATGAACGAACAAGCACACTATAATGAAAGATGTCATTAATAAGAGTTCAGCCAGTCAGAAGAGCGTATGAGGGAAGCACAAACATTAATTCAATCCACTGCCCTATTACATTTGTAAATAAAGAGTTATATAATGAGTAAATTGACAATATACTATATTTTGAAGTCAACCGTATGCTCATTAAAAATAAAATAAAATAAAAATAATAATAAAAAAAACTTTTTCTTTGAGTTGCCTGTGAATATTACGACTGTGTTTAACACACACAAACTTGTCACACCAAAATAACTGTGCATAATTACAGTCCTAAAATAAATAAAACACCGTATCCTTCAACTTGGAGTCCGACTGTTAGTGTTCAACCTTCTGATCTTGTGAAAGGTTCATGCTGTTTCTCACTTCATTGGGACCTCTGTTGGTGAACGTTGGGACTGACAAGCTTGATGTTATGTGTTTTTGAATGGTTTGTTGTCGTAGTCTGATGATAACGCAGGTCTGTTACTGATTACAATCGACAGTGAAAGAGGGATCACTTGTAACGCTTTCTATGGAGTGTATTCTTAAGGCATATTTCCCTTTATTTCATTTCATATTTGTGAAACAGATATGGAACAAAAAGAGACAAATGTGTAGAGCCAAGGAAAATCAAATCTACCTAAAGTCCTGCCTACCTGATCTAACTAGAAAGAAAAGGGAAGAAAAGAAAGTAAACATCTTCAGGATTACGCACACCCTAGCTTATTAAAGATGGCACACACTCACTGAGTGATGTTGATAAACACATTTCGAGAGGAGCGCTGACGCATGATTAGCCACGGCTGGAACCGTGCTCCCTAATCAAACTAATTCCGTCCCGTCCAATCCAATTCTTTTTCCTTTCCCTTAATTAAGCTCGCTTCCTTCCCTTCCATATCTCGTTACGCAACTCTTTCTCCGCCCCTTTTCACATCTTCCTACAAAGGGGGGGCAAGCAGAGTTCGAGCCCCTCTGGACAGCACGCCAAATACGCCTAATTGTCATCATAAGGAAGCACGTGTGTAGCTTATGTGTTCAGTGTCACGTGACCAGTACCTCCTGAAACAAAGAAGGAAACTATGTCAATCAATTAAATAAGGAGACAACTGAAACCATTGCATTTTGGAAACAAAGATGAAGTTCTGACTCTAGGGTCAAGAATCTGGAGGTGATTCCAGAGACAGAGCTTAGTTTCAGCAATCATGTCAAAGCGGTGACTAAATCTGCATCCTACAGAAACAAACAGTGCAGAATGAACATTTCTACCTGAGACCACACTTGATGAATAAAGAAGAGTTTATGATCCAACAAGACACCCTGGAAAGACCCAGGACATGAAGAGGAATAGTAACAGACGTCTGCCAGTTATCATTTGCCCTGTAATTAACCAGTGATAGCAGTTAGCCAAAGCAGGTTATACGTTTTCATTAATGCTCTTTCATAAGGCATGTCTGTTCGGAGCGGTCACTCTTTAGTTTCTTCTCCTGCAAGATGTTCCCATCGGATTGGTTTATCCAGGACAGTTTAGTGTGCTCATCCAAGCCCTTCTCCTTCAGTATCTGCTCCATCTGAAGAGCACAAACAGACTTTAAAGCGATGGTACGGATGTAGTTTCTCTCTGACGTGTTTGAGATTCACCTTCGCTAAAATCTCTGCATTCACTGCAGGACTTTGGCCTGATCTCACCTCCACTCGTACCATCTTTATCTTCCGCTCTGTGAGAAAACCATAAGCACACAGAAACTGTGTATGATCAAGTAAACTACTTACGTTAAAATAGCAATGCAAATCCATAAGCACACAACATTTACGGTAAAAAACCTAATGGTAACTTTATTTTAGGTTTTACGGCTTTATATTCAATTTACAGTTAAATACCGTAATTTTATTAACTTATTATAATGTTAATATACCAATTTATTAAAGCCCTGAAATCTGTTTTGCTTGAAATACACTGATAAGCACCAAATGCAGGCGATGATGAGAAACACATATAGAGGGAGCTCAGAGTCATTCACACTAACACTAAACACCATCATGATGACTCATTAAACTCAAATATACAATAAACATGAATTAACAACATTACATGTGACACACAACCCTAATAAACATCAGAAGAAACACTAAGAGGTTATTTCAACGAAAAAACATTGCCTATAGATTTTACAGGAATTTACCGTTAACCATTTAACAGGTTTTTACTGCAGCAGTGTTGGTCTTTCTCGCTCTGATCCGAACAGATTAACAGATAATCGATTTAATTTTATTTGTTATGTATAACAACAGTTGATAACTACTTTACAGTTTGTTGGGTTGACCCGGAGCCCAGTCTGCGTATGTGAAGGTGCTCTCGTCAGACCAGATTAAAGGAGTAGCTCCTGGAGTCCGATAGAGTCCAATCCAACCGTTCTCATTCGCCAGAGTTGCCAGCAGATGATCGTTGTCTTGCTGGTTGCTCACGGTGGCGATATCAGTGTAGGGCTGTCTGCAGAACGCCTGCGCATCGCTCCAGTTCACTTCCTGAGGCACAGAGTAGTAGTCATGAAGCTACAAGAACGTCCCGCACAGCAGAGCTGAAAAACAACCTTCAAATCTTTTAAATCACTGTAAGTCAAGTAGGCTTTTATTGTCGTTTCAACCATATACAGTAGTACACAACGAAACAAAACAGCGTTCCTCCAGGACCAAGGTGCTACATATGACATAAATTAACAAGAAATACTGACCAACTAAGTTAACCAAGAAGAGGCACCCGGACTAACTTTATAAATGAACAGAAAACATGTTTTGTGGTATCTATCTTTTAGCAGATTCTCAAATGTCTGTTGTTTTAAGTACGGCCTGTTTGTGTTTAAGTAAATAAATAACTTGATATTGCCAAGCATCAACATCTTGGTGAAGAAATTCAACATATCAGAACAATATCAGACAAAATAAAGCTGCATAATAAAGTCGATTCTCTTCAAATAAATAGATATCGCCTATTGTTTGTAGTGTCAAGAAAATGAGGAAAACACATCTCGATCATAAAATATTCTCTGTATTTTTATACAACTTCAAGAACCTCAGTTTCTTTAAAAAATAATAATAATGACAATTACAAGACATGGTTCACTTTCTACAGTGTACCTTAAAAAGCCATTAAGATGAAATGTTTTTATGTTCTAAGTGGTTTTAAAAGGAAACTCACCTGAGAACAGTCCTCACGATGATGATAAACCAATAAACTGCTTTATTAAGAGACAAGAAAGGTTGTGTGACATCTGTGACACATCTATTTTACATTCAAAAAAGTGTGTCAGCGCACCTTATGTAATTTCTATTCTCAGCCATTCAGATATCATGCTTATATTAGTATCATCATTTCTTTCTTTCTTTATTTTAATAATGTTGGGACCCAAACACCACTGGACTCCATTACCGTGATGTGATTAAAACAAAACAAACAAACATCTGCTATGTTCCACAGAAGAATAAAAGTCATGCTTGAAAAACTATACTATCACTTTAAGACAAAGCCTGGAGAGACGTTTAAAGACAAACAGTGTAAAAATGAAGAAATGCATGACAAAAAAGATTAAGGCAAATAAAATTTGTGATCAGAAGTAAACAACCTAAATTAAATGAATCCATGTAACAGTACAGTGTAATAGTTGAGGATGATTCTTGTTCGTGAGAAGCCCGACCCATTTCTGCTGGTTTAAGAAACCTTCACTCAAACTGACTGTAGTGCTTGTTTAGGAGTTAGTCTGGGACACGGAGTCATGCAAACTCTCACACTTCATCTGTTCATCCGCCGCCAGAGTCTCCATACAGTACAGCTGTTTATACAGCCTGAAGATAATCACAATGGCAGCTATCAATAACATTCACATATTTATTTTCCTCATTTATTCATGCAGCCTTTAGTGTGTGTATTAAAGCAAAACCTTCAAATTAAGCTTTTAATATAAAACATTTTTTTGGAAAGGTTATAGTGAGTTTTTATCCCAATTGTGTGACACAAAGTCGCAATTCTAACTTTTTTCTTGCAATTACACACTTATAAATAAAACAAATCAAAGCCTAAAGTTAATAATTGAAGTGTTCTTGTTAACATAATAAATGACACAAAACTTTTATCAAAGAGTAACATAGTATTTGTTTTCTCTTTATCACGTTAGAACATAGCCAGTTTCACATGTCCGTGTTGAATAATAGCATTTGCATTCCAAATATGTGTCCCTGTTACGTAAGACTCATCTCATTTATCTGAAAACATTGTGTTTTTTGTTGTTGTAAATATTTATTGATTTGTGTGTGCCCTTCAGATACCACCCAGTCACAATAACTTGCTTTAGCCGTAAATAATGTTGCAATAAATGACCTCAGATTTAGCAGAAGTGACATCATTTAAGCCTTGTGGCCACCAAGAACTAAAAACAGGCTAGAACTGACATTCCTTTACATTATTTAGTTCATGAGTTTGCGCTTCCTCATAATAAAATGATGAAATAATAATAATAATAAAATTCGCTCCTGTTGCGTTTTATGTTACAGGGATCGTAAAGCTTAAACCAACCACCCTGTCATGCAAAATAGATAAAATAGATTTAAAGACAGATCTGTCACCATCATAGCTCCATTAAACACTGCTAAGAGACAACAACGATGCTGTGCATGCTGGGATGCAGGGGTGTCCAACTCTGTTCATGCAGAGATTAGTTCCCACCCTGCTTCAACACACAAACCTTGTGGTTTCCTAATGAAGAACTTTAATTGGGGTTGAATCTAAACTGTGCAGAAACTAGTCTGGCACCCCTGAGTGAAGGTCAGAGACAGAGATAGGATGAAGAGCAAAGAGAAAGACGTTTAGTGATCTGCAGGAACGAGGGATGCGTCAGCTGCATAGAGTTGAGGAAGCACAGCAAAAAGAGAAAAGAAAACGATAAGGCTGTTCTGTCCAATAGTCCGAGTAGCTCTTCCAAGAACACCGAGCACCCACCTCCATGCTTCTGTTCACACACTCGGTAAATACTTCCTCCCTCCGGGGTATTTACACGATTCTTCACCCGTGACACATGCTATGCGTGAGAAGGTATCAGTATCACACTATTTATTCAGTTCGATTGTAATATTAAAAACACATCCATTCAAAAAGGACTGGTTGTTAGTTTACCTGCTACACCAGCTGATTTATGAAGCCGTGTAAGAGGGACAGAACACATTAATAAACATCTGTATAAAAAATTATAAATGTAAACATTACAGGTCATAGCAATGTTGCTCATTTATGTCCGTCATCATCCCTGAAAGAAAAACATGAAAACCTCAACTTATTAAGACGTATTGTTTGGGTAATTTGGTCTCTATCCTAGCATTAAAAAATGAGCATGTGAAAATAAATAGCATCAACGGAACGTCAAGTGTTAATATTTCAAATGAAAAACTCCTAAAAGCACAACTGAATTAAAATAATTACAATTTTCAGTGGATAAAACACATGGTGGCTGAGAGAGCGGCAATTAACCAAAAGAAACACACATAGAACAAACACCTGCAAAATAATAAAAGATCTCCATCAGTATGTTCTCCATCTCCGCACTCACAACATACAGACAGCACAGACTACATCTGATGTAGAGAGATGTTAACGTCCTGATCATACCATTATTATTATCATTGGCCTAAATACTGCATGCTGGTGAAATATTACACAATTATATCGATATATATATATATATATATATATATATATATATACAGTACTTAGGCCAATAATAATAATAAAGCACACAAGCCATGGTATTTGTACACCTGTGTTTATCAACTATAATAAAATCATGGTTCATTTCGGGAAGCAGTGTTGTGGTCTGTGCCGTTTACAGTGCACATCTTTGCAGTGTGTTGTTGTTTGTGTTGAACATGTAGTGCGTTTCTGTATTTGTGTTGTATCACATGTTCTCCTAATCAGCTGGTGACTTTTCTATTTGCATGTGTTTTCTGAAGTTGCAGCGCGTCTCATGCACACTTGTTGAATATATAAATTATGTTTAGAACTGAAAGCGCAGTGAGAAGATTTGTTGTGGCTTTACTCCTGCTGCTCCAGGAGGAGGTCTGTGAGCTGGTTGATGTTCCTGATGTTCGGGTGGCACTGCAGGATCATGATAATCACGCTCTCCTGGTCTGGGAAGATCTGCACTAAAGTCTGCCGCAGCTTCAGCGTCTCCTCGGCCGTCCTCTCCCTGACCTCCTGACCCCTGGCTGACCCCTGACCCCCTGGTGTCCAGTCTCGGTACTGCAGCACCTCGGAGTGAGCACGTGGAGCAGGAGACGGAGCAGGGACGGATGCAGACACGCCAGCGAACGTGTGGCTGCCGGGAACAGGTAAAGTACTGCCAGAGCAGAGACACAACACCGTTACTGATTCAGAGAAGGACAAACACTGTGACTAATTAACCCGAGGCTCTAAAATACACCAACATACAAGCAGTTAAATGAGTTTTAAAGTGCATATAATTAAAACATGATTGGTATCATAAAACCACAAATCTCTGATCTCCAGATGAGAGAGAACCTGTTGTGTTTATGTAGGAAGTCTCTCAGATGAGGTCCACCGCGGCCCAAAGGATCGTCAGGTAACATGAAAAGATCACCAGCGAACACGTACTGAAGCAGACTGAAACAACACTTTCATCAGTAAATAACTACATACACAGACAACACCTAGTGAGCTGCATCAGGGGCAAACACAGTATATTATACAGTGTGGAAAAAAAAGGGATAGATGGGGAATTAAGAAAGAGCAAATTACTTTACATATACTTCATTTAACACTGAAATCCACAGATTAAAAATCCAATTATTTCACCTTTTCTTTATGATGTCTCTCCAGGCGGGTGACTCGTCCACCAGATCTCTCAGGTTGTCATTAGTCACAATTACTCCATTCGTCCTCTGTGCCAGATCCAGCATGAATCTAACCAACAATCCCTTGTTAACTGAGCAAACATGACTGTTTTGCGTTTGCTTTTGGTTTACATCACTACACACACCAAAATCATTCAGGTCTAAATTTCAGATTTATGAGTTTGAACTGCATGTACAACGTGAAAAAAAAAAAAACTGACCGAGCACAAATCTTTCTATTGATGTGATAAGACAATACTTTGTTGAGATACAAATGTGGAATCAAAGGGTGCAGAAGAAAAGAACTTTAAAGTTGTTCAGATTAAGTCCTTAGCACGAGGTTTTAATATATATTTACGGCAGGAACTTGATCTTTACTTAAAATGCAACTTATTTTGGCATTAAATAACAATTTCTAATTTTGACCCGTACAGTGTAGTACTTGTAGTCTATTGCTACAAATATACCTGTGCTGCTTCTGTGCTCCAGGGTCACAAATATCCATCTCTTTGGATTACAGCGTTTAACATAACCTTAACTCTTATTTAGATGTGTTGATCTGGGGTGGAATGATTGATTACCGGTCATCATACGAGTTGATTCTCTTGCCCTCGACCTCTCTGGACGGAGTGTATTTGAGGAAACCCAGATTACAGAGTTCATTCATGTATTGCTTTTCTACAGAGAAACACAAGATTCACGTGATGACACACTCATCCCTGTCACAATACACTGAGACGACACGGCAGGAAGTGAGCTTCACCTTTAACCTTTGAGTTGTTCTTCTGCCTCCACTGAGGGACGAACACGGTGATCTCACGGTGACCTTTTCCCCAAAAATGCTGTACGGCCAGAGCAATGCCTCGACAGGAGAAAAACACTCCCAAACCGTGACTGTGGAGGACAGGGATCAGATTCACAGTTCTGCTGCTCTGTACTCTTTACTTTCACTCCCTAGTTCATTTCAGATAACGTCAAAATCAGTCAGGAAATAGTGCTCTGAAACACTCACTCCGTAGGGATCCACTAAACACACTGCACAAACATCACTGACTGCTCACTCTATTATCTCTAAGACATTTCCAGACATTTGTCTTGTCTGCAAGCATAAATATCTAAATGTTATCTAAATGTTAAATCGCGATGCAAAATGACAAAGAAAAAGTTTTTAAAATATTTATGAAATTAACTAAGTTTGTGCTTAAAGATCAAATATCAAAGAAATATGCTATAGCCAAAGCCTTTTATTTTCACGCACAGGCCAAAGTTTAAATTGTATGCTTTTTTGCTTCCCTAACATATTGCCTCTACCACATCTCTATCTCTAAAGGCTGTTTGAGGTTTTATCTCCACTTCAGCTGTGCTTACGTATACTTAACTTAGCAGTTTTATTCCTATCTATATTCTGAAGGTTTTGACTGAGGGGTTTGTTTATATGTCCTTCGGCTGGTATTATTATTGTACTTTATCTCTTTGTGTCTGTAGTTCACAGTTAGCATACATACTGTATCTCTAATGGCCGGTTTCTCAAAATGAGTTTTATCTCCACTTCAGCAGCACTTACAGACACCAAACTTAGCAGTTTTATTCCTCTCTACATTCTGAAGATTTTTACTGAAGAGTTTGTTCATATATGTTTTGCTTTGTTTTATTACTGCTTTTGATCTATTTTGCCTGTTGATTTCAAATAGAACGCATATCCCTACAGGCTGTTTGAGTTTTATCTCCACTTCAGCAGCACTTACAGACACCAGCATTTAGGGGTTTGTTCCTCTCTATATTTTGAAGGTTTTTATAGAAGAGTTTGTTAAAATATCATACAACTGATTTTGCACAACACTGTATTCCTAAAATTTGTTACCCACCCCCCGCCTGTTGCCAGTATTTTTTATTTTCAAACTCAAAAAAAAAAAAAAAACAACAAATTTTGGACAAATCCAACCCCCCCTCTGTAAAATTAGAACTCAATTATGACAACAAAATAAAATTATCAGATGGTCAAACTACAGTGGTATCTATCAGTACACATTTGACCATGTTCTCCTGTGGTATCTTGCCTTAACATGTCATAGATATCAGTCACTATGTGTTAAATTCCAAAAAGCACAATAGAGATGGACTGCTGACTGAAAGGAATGCATAAGATGACTTTTATCAGAATTGGGGAGTTGACCGAAACACACTCTCTGTTCTCATTCTGAATACTGAAACGCATCATATTGTGATTTTTACCTCATTGCAACGTTGCTCCCGTCGATGATGATCTGACGCAGCATGGGGTCACCAGGGTCGTCCGACAGCTGCAGTTTGAAGGGGGTCTCAAGGCTCTCGAGGAACCGCTGAGGTCCTGTCACCACAGACGAAGCACCTGGTCTGCCGTGGTTAGGTTTGGATGGAGAGGACTGGTTGGAGATATCTGGCGAAGTAAAATCCAGGTTCTGACTGATAGTCCGTGGAGGCGATCGAACGGGAGAAATCACGTGTTGTGCTTCAGAGTCCAAGGTTTCAAAGGAGTATGTTGTCTGCGGTGGGCCTCTCACCAATGAAAGCTTCCCGTTAATATTCACAGGTTTGGATGTATCTAGGGTCCTCATTTCAGGCTTTCCACTCCAAGTGTCGGGATCTGCCATTGAATTTGAGCCAATCTTCCGATCAGCTTTTCTGCTGCCACCTCTCGTCCGGTTGGCCTCTCCTTGTTTCTGCAGCTGCATGAGCAGCTCGTGTGGCTGGAGCTCGGGTAGATTGCTGTACAGTTCCATCACTCTCTCCTCGGCATAACCGCAAGTGGCCGCCGCCTTCTTCAACACATCCAAAACAAAGTCTTCCTCTTGTCCTTTACTGGCCTCTAGTATCTGAAGAGCCTCGTGCATTTCTCCACCAATTCTCGCCACATTTTGGGGCTCGCTGCTGCTTTTTCGCAGGTCGGACTTGTCCTGCTCCTGCTGGATCAAATCCAAAAGCTGCGAGGCTTCTTTGGGTCCAGTTCGGGTTATAACGGCTTGAACCACATCCTTAGCAAATCCCATGGCGGTGAAGAACTTGAGAAGGTGGTCAAAATCTTCTCTGCTTCCCGTGGACAACAGGACGGGTTCTTGTGGGGGTAGGGGCATCTCGGACTCAGTTTCTTGCCACGAACTTGGTTCTGGAGACTCTGGGATCTCAAAGTGTGTTGGGTCAAGGGTGAAACCTCGGGAAAACGGATTGTAGGAATGGCTGCTAAAATCATTCGAGCCGTTATTTCTGTGTGAGGATTGTGGGAAAAGATGAGGATGCTGGGAATGCGAGTTCTCTACATTACAATTCGATCCTCCGATTTCGTCAACAGTTCTTTGCATCGCCCATCCTCCATTGCCTTCAACCGGCTTTGGATCCTCTCTGGACCACTTTGCATGCGAGTCCAATCCAGACTGCTTCACCAAATCCAGCAGGACCTCTTTCACCAGCACAGGTAACACCAGCAGGTCTAGGGTGTGGCGGTCCTCCAGATTCTCCACAATGGCTTTGAAGGCCCGACGCGACTCCAAGGATTCGAGCCCAGCCTCAGAGCGCCGTCCCTGGCTGCTCTTGTACTTCTCCACCAGGTCTGTAATAAGAGAATAGGCTTTCACCACAGGTTCTGCCAGCCCGGTTATAAGGATGAGGCCTTGAGATCCCACCTGCAAGAGAGAATAAGTCACGTAATGTTCAGAAGCTGCATCGACATATGCATGCTCTAACTACACAACAAGGTTTACTATAGTACAGTAAGAAAGTGCATAAACCTTTCAAGTCAGGGATTCAAATTTGAAAAGTGCACCTAATGCTCAAAAAACTTTTTTATTTGTGTCCAAGTAATCATCAGAATAGAATACAGAAAGCACACGTTTTTTAAATGTAAAATGTATGTTACATTGTGTGAAACTTAACATTTAATTGGCTTTTTTGCAGTTTGTTTTGATTTTCATGTTACATTTGTCTTTTTTAGGGTTTACTTTTGATTCTGAGGTTACATTTATTTTGACTTGTGTGCTATCTTGGCTTTTAATTTTGTCCCTCAGTTAAACTTTGTCCTTTTATGCAACACTGATTTTGAGTTTGTCTTTTATTTTTCTTACAATAAAGCAAAAGTTTTAATTTAACATTTATCTTTTAAGCATTGTTATTTTTTGCATGTTACATTTACCATGCATTTATATTTTGTTTCTAATGTAATTTTTACATTGTGTCTTTACATTATTTTTATTATTATCTGTTACATTATTTTTTTTTTTCTTTATTTGTTGTATGGATGGATTTTTATGGACGTTCAGAAATTTTTCAGGACAGCTTGACAGTACTTTTGGGCTCAGATGCCCATGTAGTGCATATAACAGTCTGTCTCACCTTCTCTTTTCCTAGTTTCTAGTATCAAAGGTAGTAGAATCACATATGGATGGAAATATGCATATGAATTATGTCATGCATAGCGAAAATGCTGCAGGGAGGCGGTGGAAAATGGAGCTGTTTCATCCACACACCATCTTCAGATAAGCGGAAATGTTTCAAAAATAAAGTCCTGCCCTACATTTTGTATTTTCATATTGAGAAAAATCATGACTAATGTTTTAGCGCTGCGCAAAGAACATTCAGCTATATAATCACACAAATGACGTTTTAAAAACTGTAACTCACCACAACATGAGCAGAGGTATTTTTAATCAGGCAGTCCATAAACAACCCTTTGGCACCACAGAAGACACAGTGAAGCACTTCAGGGAACTTGATCTCCTGCTGAGCTTCCTGATTGACGACACCTTTCACAAAAAGCTACGAGTTGCATAACATAAGGAAATGAGTAAACCCTCAACAATTCCAATGGAAAGCATTTATATTAGAATTGTGGCTTTCGAATCCATAAACCAATACACGCATCTGAGATGAGAGGAAGTTAACTAAAATTGTAATTGTAAAACTGAAAGTCCAAGTATGTAAAGCACCTTGGCTGCCCGAACGTCTCCGGCAGTCCCCCGCAGCTGGAGCCAGATCTGACCGCTCTGCGCAGATGGACCGTCCTCTCCTCCGATGCCCAGCTTGGTCCCGAAGACTCGCTCAACGGTGGGCTGCAGCGCCAGCAGAGCCCCTCTCAACACACCTGCACAGGTAAACTCGTCCTCAAGCTCCTGCTGCTCCGTCTGCCGGGATCCACAGCCGTCCAGTGTGAGACCTGAGAGAGCCATGACGCAACTCACTGGAGGAGACGTGAGAAACACCATGAGTCCATGCTTGTGAAATATCCAAAGACGGAATATAAACCTCTGTTTGTGGTTTATTAGCTTCAAACCAAACTAAAAAAGGGTTAATGCCACTAGCAAATTCATTTTCTCATGTTATTCAAATATGACTGATTCAAATTGAACTAGTTTTCTTTTCTTAAAAATATATTTTGAGGGTTATGCTACACTTTTTATTTTTAAGGTGTTCTTGTTACAGAGCAATTATACATGCTGAGAAATATTAATTAACTATAAATATATATACATGTGACCCTGGACCTCAAAACCAGTCTTAAGTCGCTGGGGTATATTTGTAGCAATAGTCAAATATACATTGTTTGGGTCAAAATTATTGATTTTTCTTTTTGGCCAAAAATCCTTAAGTGAAGCTCATGTTCCATTAAGATATTTAGTCAATTTCTTACTGAAAATATATTAAAACTTAATTTTTGATTAGTAATAAGCATTGGTACGATCTAATTTGGACAACTTTGTGTGAAAAAGTGATTTTCTCAGCATTTAGATTCTTCTGCACCCTCAGATTCCAGATTTTCATATAGTTGTATCTCGGTCAAATATTGCCCTATCCATCCAAATCATCCATCAATGGGAAGCTTATTTATTCAGCTTTCAGATCATGTATAAATCTCAATTTCGTAAAATTAACACCTATGACTGGGTTTGTTGTCCAGGGTCACATATATGGTTAGGATTTGTCCTGGGAGTATGATCTGCTATTATAATAGTGTAATGTGTCACAAGGACATTTTAAAATAATGCGTTACCGATTTGAGATGTGAATGTAACACACACACATATATATATATATATCTGTTTGAATGACGTCTATAAAGACAGGGTTTCAGAACGTTGTGATCAGTGACGTCAATAGAACAATTATTCAAAGATTCAAAATCTCGTCTTTAATGACGTTCTCAAAATGTTAGCTCAAAAATATTACACGTCAGATTTCAATTGGAAGCAGGCTATAATGTTTTTCAACAATGTATAAATGTTTCAGAGATCATTGAAGAGTAATGTTTCTCTTGTTTATTTTGCTAAGGTTCAACCAGCCCAGAAAAACAGCACACGCTTTGGAAGAACATTTAGAATAAAAACGTTTGGAGCTGAACGGGGGCGTTAGCGACACGTTCTCAGAACATGTTTAATCGCGTACTGGTCATGAATGTGTCGCAATTAAACGCTGCCCAACGATTAAAGATTAACTTGTTTCATAACGTGACTGAAAACAGAGATTGCTTTGATTACCAGACAAAACCGATTCCCAAACCGAAGTCTCGTCAATCTTGTTCATTTACAAAAACACAAGAACAAAGCAGAAATGTGTACATTAGCGACAGTAAACTTGCGTTCTTACCATAATCCCGTGAACTTTAAACTGCGCTCTTTCTGTCTGTTCACGAAGCGCTCGCGATAAACAATCCGGAGATGCTACACTCCAGAGTCAGTCTAAATGCAGTCCTGCTCGGTTATAAAAGGCTTATTCTGGCTTAGAATTCACCCGAGACTCGCTAGTCCACATTCTGGACTGGTCATGATGATTGTTGATAAAATGAAACCAAAGGGAAACTTCGCGTCGATCTTCTACCGTAACGAGCCTAAAGCACGCACAACGAGAATCCGCTGAAGCGATTTAATGTTCGCTCACGTTCATCTACCGACAAAAAACAGCAGAAACACACATGACCTTCGATCAGAAGCGAGTTAAAAACACGTCATAAAACATAATACATCAAAACGAGTGAAAAACACATGGACGCGGACTTTATTTTGGCTCTAGTCGGATACAGTCGCATCGTGTGGGAATTTCCACTGACGTTAACACCACATCCGTTCATATTCAGCAGCACAGCTTAATGAACTCCCAATCCAGTTTAATGACGGCAGTATTTCTATTGTACGTTATTCTTTCTTATTTGGTATTATTTTTAAACATCGCGTCTTAGGATGAATGTAAAACACATCACACTGTGACTTTTCTTATTTTTTATTTTCTGAATTATGCGTAACGAACTAGTAAATGGTGTGTGAGTTTGTAAACCCTAGCAGACTTATAAAACTGTCTAGGAACCAGCGAACAGAACATTCTCCGAACATCACCGAACTTATACATATAGAAAACAGACGAATAAGGTCATTTGAAACATTTTCGTCCCTCGCTTGTCTGAGGTTATCTATTATTTCAAGTGGTTCTTCCTTTTGTAAAATACAAAAAAATTCTCTCGCCTAACCAAGATTTTTTTTTTAATAATTAATGATATGAACACTTATAATAACATTTATTAAGCTATAGAAACGTTAGCAAAATAAAAATGTTCACGGCACCTTTTTAAAGGTTATTGGCCTACTTTCAGATGCTTCAGAAAATATTCCAGAAACATCCCCATAATTCTCTTAACGGTTTGCATAAATGTTTGCATATAAAATAGCATTTAAAGAATTTCTCGAACACTCTCTAATATATAATATATGTTATGATTTGAACCGCACGGATTTGTTTCTGTTATTAGCCTACTTATTTTCAGAGGCTTCCGAGAATATTTCAGTAACATCAACGTAATGCTTGAAAATAAAACATAGCTTTCTCTACGCTTTCTTTAATGTCAAGAAAACTTTTGGATTTTGGATTTAAAACTAGTGCTTAATAGTCTAACTTAATGGCAACGTTATCAAAACGCTCTTATAAAACGAAACGAGCTTATATTTCGTTCCTGATGTAACGTATTGATATAATAACAGTGATCTGAGATTACTGGTGCGCCTGCAGAAGAGGAGAAGGTCTGTTCCTGCTCGGGAGAGCAGCTGAGCTGACGTCGGTCAGCGGAGAAGCGCTTGTGGACGGGGAAGTGAAACTATCTCCTCGCTGCGGAGCGTCGCCATTAACGAGGAACTCCGAGGAACGCACTCAGATGGAGTATGATTCATTTCAAAGCCTTCTCCGGCTGAGGGTGTTCTTCGAGCTGTAGTCGAGTAGATCAGATGGACGAGTCTGTGTGCATCAAAGTCGAAGTGATCCGTCATGAATGTCTCGAGGGCTGGAGGTGCATCAGAACCGGAGGCTTCGGCCAGATCTACCGAGCCAAGCACAGGACCCTGGGCAGAGACGTGGCTATAAAGTTACTGCATTGTGAAAACAGGTAATAACACTGACCTGGAATGTTTACCTTGATGAGCACACCTTATAGGATCATTTTGATTATCGCGTTTAATGGGTGAGGTCGGGGCAAGTTGGCACAGTGGGAAGTTGCCTGTGTCACGTGTATCCCACCGACAGACAGCGCATTATCAGAACAACACTTTCAATGAGAAGAGGATGATTTCCTCAGGTGCTGGAAGGCTATGAACTGGACTGTGCTGTCCATACTGCTATTACTAGACTATATAAGACATTGGAATAGTGCAATTGTCAAGTAATTGTCGATTCACTTAAAAAAGATGCTTTTTTTATTCAGAAATTGCTGATGAGTATGGCAAGTAACTTAAATTGGATGTGATGTTTTTTGGTATGAAGACTGAAAGTATATATATATATATATATATATATATATTTTTTTATATATATATTTCATTTCAAAATTTCACTTTCAACGACAATAGAAGCAATCAAAACCAAGCAATAATCTGCAATGTGTGTACATGCAGTAAATACAGCAATAGAATAGAATGTATATGATTGTGGTATTTAGATTGTGCTTTAATGTGTGAGTCCGCGGAGCTGTGTGTGTTTGAGTGTCTGCTTTCTGATGTTGACTCGTTGCGTTCTTCTCATGGTGAAGCACATCGGCGTCCTCCATCCAGAAGGAAGCTCTCCTGATGCTCCAGGGCGGGAATCCCAACGTGATCCAGATCCTGGGTCTGTACCAGGGCAAGGGCCGAGGGCTGGTGATGGAGTTCATGCCCAGGGGTTCAGTGGCCGATTTGCTGCAGACGCTGACCGGGCCACCGCCGTGGCCTTTGACCTTTCGTTTGGCTCACGAGATCAGCCTGGGCATGAACTTCCTCCATCACCTGTCTCCTCCGCTCCTGCATCTGGACCTGAAGCCCAGCAACGTGCTGCTGGACAACAGCCTCCAAGCCAAGGCCAGTCCAGATTCTACATGCTTTAATTGAGTTGTAACAATCAAAAAAGGAAGTTTAATAACAATTTAATTTAATTATAACAATGTGATATATTATAATACCGTTATGGATTGTGCTTTATGATTTAATGTCAAAGTAGTACTGACAGGTACTGACCAGGGTCAACCCTGCTTAGCGTCAGTGGGCAACCAGGCTTGGGCTGCTCACATCGCTTCTTTTAGTTGGATGGAAATGTAATTCAGGCCAAATGATGTCCTTCACGTGTCAGAGCTGATTATTAACAGATTCTGTGGCTGTTGTGATCAGAGCTGCAGAAAGCCTCAGTCGTGAGTGTTGAAGCTGATTCTGCCGAACAGTGTCGGACACAAGCTGAGAAGTCCACATCTTCATGACCCGTGACCCCAGCAGAGAGCTCATTCAGACTCTAGCATGATGAAGACGTAAAACAGACTCCTTCGGATGTGACCTTTGACCTCTCCTTAAGAAAGACTGAGAGCTCATTGCGAGCGCCGATTGTCTTAAAGGGACAGTTCACCTTAAAAAAGAAAATCTTTAAAAGCCGATCTCGTTGCATTGGTAAAATACACGTCTGTCACTAAATTCAGGATGTTATTATTGATGAGCAGCTAGAATAACCGGTCTGTGTCCATATCGGCTAATTGCTTGATAATTAATCTGAAAACATTGTACTGATAAGCACGATTGTTACTCTCCTTTGAGTGTGGAACAGGCCTTAAAGCATTAGACTTTAACAAACCTTTCTTTGTTTCTCCTGCAGCTGACAGATTTCGGTCTGTCTCGAGTGGCTCGGAGCGTTTCTCAGTGCTCCAGCGACGAGGATGATGGAGGAACACTGAGCTACATGCCTCCTGAAGCGCTGCAGGATGTCAACTACAAGGCCAGCAAAGCCTCTGACGTTTACAGGTAACCACAGACCACAGGGATTTTAATGTTTTAACCCCACCAAGGCTGCATTTATTTGATCAAAAATCGTTTTACTATTGAATCAGCTGATTTCTGTGTTCAAGTGTGTTTCTGTGATGTTCAGCGTCATCACTCCAGTCTTCAGCGTCACATGATCTTCAGAAATCACAATAATACACTGATCTACTGCTCAACACACACTTCTGATTATGAGCAGTGCTGAACACAGCTGTGCTGCTCAATATTTGTGAAAACTCTCATACATTTTATTTTTTAGGATTCACAGATTAACAGAAAGCTAAAAAAATATATATTTATATTTTCAAACGTGACCCAGGAGCTCAATATTTTGAAATTTTTGAGATTTAAACATCATCTGGAAGCTGAATCATCTCTCCACTGATGTCTGGTTTGTTAGGATATAGAACAATATCTGTCTGAGATACAAAATCTGGATCTGAGGGACCAGAAACATCTGAATATTAAGAAAATCAAATCTCCTTTAAAGTTGTTCAAATAAAGTTCTTAGCAATGCATATTATTAATCAAATTAACAATTTTTTGTTGTATGCTTAAAAATTTGGAAAATATCTTCATGGAACAGGATCTTTACTTCATGTCCTAATGATTTTTGATCATTTTGACTCATTTTTGGCTTCAAATACACCCCAGCGACTTAAGACCAGGGTCACAAATCAATGCTGTCCATTTATTAGACATAGAAATCTTTTGTGACATTATAAATGTCTTTAAAAATCACTTTTATGCTTCCTTGATTGTTAAAAAATATCTATTTCTTTAAAAAGTGGGGCCCAAATGTAAAAAGGTTAAAGGCTGAAATTGATATAATGCTTAAAAATTCATTTAAATGTGTATTTTGATCATCTTAACCCATGTGCAATATTTATTTCATGTGTGTTTTTGTTTTTTAATTTACTTGAATGCAAAAAGTGTTACTTTTTAGCTTAAATGGTTATGTCTCTTAAAATATTGTTTTACAAAATCAGGGGAAAAAAAATCAGTTTTACTCACTCTGTGTTTTTCTGTACTAAAATGAAGAGTCTGTAGACATGTTTATGTCCTGCTTCTAATGAAGCTGTAGTCGTGGCCAGCCCTGATCTGAGAGCTCTTCTCTCTACAGTTACGGTGTTCTGCTGTGGTCCCTGGTCACGGGGAAGGAGCCGTATGAAGGTAAGGTCCCTCGGCTCTCTCCCAACTCCTGCTCCGCAGCAGCGTGTCTCTCACTGCGGTCTGTCTGCAGACGCTGTGTCCAGTCTGGTGCGCTTCTGCATCCCCCGCGGGAACCGCCCGGACCTGGCCTGCATCGACACCCGCGGGGCGAGAGGTCTGGAGGACACGGTGAAGCTCATGACCAAGTGCTGGCATCAGGACCCCCACAGAAGACCGCCGTTCCTCGGTGAGACTCCTCCAGAGGAAGACTGAAAAAACGACACGTTCTGAACAATACTAGGTTGAAAGTGCCTCTACTATGGATTTAGGAACCTGATCTTTCATGCGGCGTGTAACATTCTGAAAGTTTTTGTCTCTCAAAAGAAAGAGTGGACTCCTTAAATAGTCACTCCTAAAAATGACTATTTAGACTAATCGTTTGGGAGTCATTGAGCAAGTAAAGATAAAAGCATATCATAAGAGAATGAAAGTGTTGCATGCATCTCAACCTGAGCATCAAAATATCAGCCTTTCATAACCCATATGCTGTAGAGGCACTTCAAACTGTGTATTTAGAAACATCTATAAAAGGTTGCTAACAGTTGCCCAACGAGTGTAAAAATAGCTGAATGTGTTGTCAGGTGTTTCGGGAGAAAGTTTCTAAGTTGGCAGCTCTCTCTTTCAGACTGTGTTCATGTGACGGAGATGATCTTTAAGATGCACAAACATGGAATCAATGAAGCTGTCTATGATGTTCTGAAGCAGCTGGTACACTTTCCTTTCCTTTTGTGTTTTTAACCAATGATTATTCATCACTTCCTTCATGACTTAAACGACCCAACCAAAAAAATAGAAATTCATTGTACATTTGAACTCTTTAACCCCATCTTTTCTTGTTGACAGGATGATGAGATGAACAGTTCACTCCAGATCAGCCCTAAACCACACGATGGTACACTTTTGGTTTATTATATAAATAATACATTACTTTATTTCCATTTTTTGCCAAAGCAGCTTTCATTTTGGTACTAAAACTGAACAAACTGAAAGAAACAAAACTACTAAAACCAGGCATTTTTCATTGAAAACTTGAATAGCATCTCAGTGGTATTTGCTATGGGTCAGTTACTGCAGATTACGTTTTTAAGTAACTAGTAAAGCGACTTTAAATTTACAAGAAAATAGTAAGGAATGGAAGTTGCTTGGTTTTCCCAACTAGTCAACTAGACTTTGCTTCTTATGGAGTCACACAATATCTTAACTTCTAGAGTAACTCACACTACCACTAACTCCGTAACTCCGTCTGGCTCGGTTTCTGCTGAAATATACACACACCCCTCTAATATTTCATCAAACATCCAAGTTTGGCTCTGCTGTATTATTTATGAGCTATGGCTCATTCGTGACGTCTGGATGCTCTGTGTTTCAGAAGAACGTCCTCAGGTGTCGTCCTGCTTCACTGAACCGCTTCCCAAACAGGTCTTTATACTCGCATTCATTACTCAAAATTAATACCTTAGCAAATATAACTTAATAAAGGGTTAGAATATGTTTGTTGACATCATGTGTTTAATCTATTTCCACTTACTCAGCTCATTAAGGTTGAAATCAGTAGGACGTTAAGATGAGATCAGCTCCACCAGTTGTATATATTAACTTAGGTCTTGTTTTTAAAGGTATTACCGTATATAAATGAATAAACTAAAGTGCAGTGTATCGTCTGATCGATCTCACAGGAAACAGCTGCCAGTTGCACAAAATCTGTGAAGAAAGTTCATCCGAACTCCAGAGCGTTTCCTCAACGTCCTCCACCGGTGTCTCCTGCCAGAATAATACAGGTCTAAAAAAACACACACAATGGCGTTTCTACTGTACAGACTGTATGTGGTATTGTCCTACACCTAAACCTACCCCTTACAGGAAATAAAAAAAAAAACACCATTTACTATGTTTTTTAAGCCTTTTGAATTACGGGGACACTGAAAATATCCTCATAAACACCTTCATATGTAATACTTATGTCATAATCGTGTCATTATACACATTTGTGTCCTCATAAACCACGCACACACACTCCTCTCCTCTCTAACACCCTGCTGTGTGTTTGTCTTACAGCGTCAGGTTTCAACACCGGAACAAAAAGGTGAGTGTGATTGAGTTTTTCTGGACTTTATTTCTAAGTCTGAATCGTGAGATGTAAACCTCTCTTGCGGGAAGAAAGTCAGAATTGTGAAAAAGTACTTTATATTTGCGGGAAGATGAGAAGATAAGAACCAAGTAACAATTACTATTTAAAATGTTTCTCTCCACGGCAGAAACTGGCTTCCATAAATAATAGTATTGTCCTTCATAAATTAAAGCGAACAGAGAGTTGATCAGAAATCAAGTCTTCGAGCTCTCTGGCAACTGCCACTAGATGGGGCTGGTTCTTTAGATCAGGATGGATTTGGTCAAATCAGGAACAGAAAGTGTCTGACTCGTTCTGCTTTCACTCAGGTACAGTTCACTTCATCTCCAACGTCTATGGAGTTCAGATCGGCAACAATAACACCATGAATATTGGTACGAAACCACGGCAGAGACACCTAACGGCTCCTTCCGGCGCCGGCACGTCTTACTCTAACCCTCAGAACTCACAGAAGAAACCTCAGTGACGTCTTCACACAGGAACCAGCTCTCAGGAGACCAGGGTTTGACTGCACAGGGACTGAATTGTAACGCAGCTGAACACTTTAAAGAAATATTCAGGCCTAAATGTAAGATTCATGTATTTGAACCATGTTGAAAATGTCCATGCATTTGAATTACACAGTAAATATTTTTTAGTCTTGCATATATATGTGACCCTGGAGCACAAAACCAGTCTGAAGTCGCTGGGGTGTATTTGCCAAAAATACATTGCATGGGTCAAAATTATTGATTTTTCTTTTATGCCAAAAATCTTTAGGAAATAAAGTAAAGATCATGTTCCATGAAGATTTGTTGTAACATTCCTACTGTAAACATGTCAAAATGTCGTTTTTGATTAGTTAAATGCATTGATAAGGACAACTTTAAAGGCGATTTGCTCAGTATTTGGATTTTTTTGGCACCCTCCGATTCCAGATTTTCAAATAGATGCATCTCGGCCAGATACTGTCCTATCCTAACAAACCATGTATCAATAGAAAGCTTATTTATTGAGCTTTCATATGATGTATTCATCTCAGTCTTGTAAAATCTTTGTGGCCAGGGTCATATTTAACAAAAATACTCCAGATGTAATTAAAATGTGAAAAATAAAAACTACTACGAAATGTGAATAAAAACTATAACAGTATTTCTGTGATGATAAATCTTATTACTGCATCAGTTATGCTTCATGAATCATATTGACTTTATTACTCAAAGATACAGCTGCATAATCCAAACAAATGGAGATTTCACATGCAATTCAAATACATAAGTCTTAAATTTAACATTTCCAATTCAAAATCAAAAGAAATATGCATGTATGTTTCATACAGAAAATCTATTTTTGAACCACTGTTTTGTTTGTTTGTTTGCACTGTGACATTTTCAGGACAATAAAAAAACAGATTTCATAACTTTGTACTGAATTTTCTTCATGCTGATTTTCACGACTGCGTTATAAGAATAAGAAAATACGCTTGTCACAATGCAAAAACAAACGAATAAATGAATGATTTGATTTTGAAGTGAAGTTGACGATGTCTGTGATTACTTCAGGTGAGCTCTGTGTCGGGCCTAAATCACGCTGCTTAACTCTAATAAATATTGACATTGTCTTCCGAGGTCTGTATGTGTTGGACATTGCCAGTGTGTTAATATCAGATGGCGGAGGATGCATGGCGCTGATCAGTAGTGACGGCTCGTGCCGTTCTCTCGGCGGGATCCTGGCGTTCGGTCCGTCTCTCCATCTGTCCACCGGAACGTAACGGGCTCGTGCCGCATCTCTCCCGGTGATCCTGACAAAACGCAGGGGAATGAGCGGGTGGATGCAGAAATAACCGACGCAGTCTCACACGCAGCTAGTCCTTCAGAAGACTTATTCGAACTACGATTTTAATTCAATCTGCGGACCTTAAAGGGACAGTTCATCCAAAATGGAAAGTGTAATAATTTAAATCGCCCTCAAGTGTGGTTCCAAACCTGTTCAACACAAAAGGGTAGCCGTTGACTTCCATGGACCCTTTCAACAAGACTCATTTAGACTTTTAATTGTATATAGATTTATAGCAGTAAGCCTATATTTTGTATTATATCACCTTCGCATCAATTAAAAAAACAACAACAACAAAAACCAAATGTAGGGAGGGAATCTATGGAAGGCAGTTTATTTATTTTGATTGAAAGTCATGTTTTTCCTATGATGTTTGAGTGAAGGGGAATGCAAGACTATAATACAGTTAACCCAACTCCAGTATGAAGCCCGAGAAACCATCAACGGTTTCCTTACAAGCATTCCTTGTTTTTGGGTGAGCTGTCCTTTTAAAAAAATAGTATGCTTTCATAAGATATACACCGTGGATATTTGAAGGCAGATGATGTGATGTAGAAGAGATTGTGTGCTCCGGCTCAGACCTGCTGTCCTCGAAGGGCCTGGAGGAAGTCGCTGTTCTGGCTTCTATACGTCTGTAGCCAGAACAACAGATGGTGGATAATGATGATAAATAGACTCTGCAGCCATTTGTGTCCGTTTACTCTCTGACCTTCCCGGCAGAATGAAACCAGACTAGTCAGGCAAGACACTACAGGTGAATAAGAGATCTAAACATGCTTTAATATGATTGTTTTGTCTTATTTCTTTGTCAACAGACATATAAAGAAAATACAGTTTTACCATTACGAACAAAATTGAGTATACATCTGGATGTACACCATGTAGGGATTCACATCAAATCTGACCACTAAGGACAATCAATAAATTGATATTTGTGATGATATCACAAATCGATATTCTTTCGTCTGTTGTTTAAAGAAAGGAGGCTCCAATTTAGAATCATTCATGCTTCAAACATCAGGATTTTATTGTACAGTTGGAATAATTTCTTTTAAACATCAGGTATGTGCTTTTCCAATCTACTTTTAAAATCATAATCTGCCCAATGCTTCAAAAATGTCAAATGCTAAAAAAGTACAATTTTGGTGTGCAACCTGCATGAATTCCAGTATTCTGAGTGTGCCCTTGTTTCCCCATCCAGTGTGTTTGAAAGTTGTGAACTTTTTTTAATCTCTAATTGAAAACAGCAAAAATGTCCCACATGCAGGTTCCAGATTACAACATTTGCCAATTCAACATGAAAATGTATTTATTTAGATATAGATTATATAATATTCACTTTGACGTCCTGAGATGATGATCGCCACAATCTGAAGGTTTAGCACCGTTGCACATATTTACAGCCCATGTTGTGTCTTGTTAGTGGAAAGTGCCATATAACGTGCGTCCCTGATCTCAACAAGCAGATTCATGCAAATAGAGAAGATGCAGAGGAAGAAGCCCTTCGTCTGAACACCGTGCGCTTCTTATCAGTGCCTCTATCTTCTGCGTGAGCTATGAGGGGAAGACCAGGAAGCCGGAGAAGGTAGAGTATTTCCAGCCACCCATCAGGTTTCCTCTCTCCAGTTTGAGGTAGGCCTTGTCTCCTCTCTCCATCGTAACCAGACCGGCGTTAGTCGCTGCCTCGCGCGTCACGTCCTGATCGCCGGCGAAGGCTGAGATCACCGGCCAGCCGTTCAACACCAGGCTCACCTGGACAGAGACAGAAACAGAGGACATCTTACAGTATTTAACAATAACAGCAATTGTGTCTTGATGTCATTCATGCAGTGAACATCAAAATGTTCTTGTGCAAAGCTAGCTGGGAACCAGGCAGTTTTGAGTAATATTTCCTCTGCTGTCAGTTTAAGGAAGACTTCAGCCAATTCAGCATTCCTTTACTTGCACGCCAGTGGATGCTCTATAGCGAATGGGTGCCGTCAGAAAGAGAGTTCAAACAACTAACAGAAGCATCAGATTTCTCTCCTGATTCAGACCAGAACACTTCTTCAGAGCGTCCCAGCTAGCTTTGCTTCTCAGCATGACATCAAATGCACAAGAACAGTCTGACGGCACCCATTCAGACACATTTCTACAAAGCAAACTCATCACAGACCACCTAGTCATCACACTTTAATTTCTGAATGATCTTTAAAGATATATAAAGAATGTGTAAAGGACAAAGTATTTATGCGGTGCTCTGAATGACTCACCTGTATAGTCTGTCTGTTGTAAACTTTCACCACATTGAAACTGAAGCTGTACACTCCTTTTCTAGGAGCCACGAAAACACTCCGTGCTGGATCGAAATGACTCCCGACGTTCACCAGAACCTTTGATGGAATACAGAAAGACACATGGACACAGTGTCTCATGCTCGGCTGATAAAGCAGCCGAAGGACTCATCGTTACCTGGTCGAAGTAGATGGTCATGGTGCGGTTGCTCATCTCAGACGGCTCGTGGTTGTTGTTCCTCACAGCCGAGAAGGCGATGCGGCCGCTTCCGGAGCGGACTGACATTCCCAGAGCGTTCCCGGCGGGTTCTGTGGTCGGAGTGGAGTCGCAGACCACTAAACACTTCCCCTCCAGCACGATAGGCTCCGTGTCGTTCTGGCCCCGAACCAGCAGGGGGCCCATCAGACAGAGGAGAGCTAACTGTGAGCCGCTCATCTGAACACGCTGATGTTTTAGCCGGTCCGCCTCTGCTGCTGTATCTGTAGGTCCAGAACAATCCAGCAGTGAACAAATGCCTTCCCAGCTAAACCACGAGACCAAGAGGAGATATCAGCACATGCAGACCGAGAAGAGAGCATCGGAAGGTGTGTGTCCAGTTACACACTCCACTATTTGGCACTTCAGCGTTTGCGTGTGTTTTGAGATCAGTGTGTAAGTCACTGGACCACCACAATACACAGCGGCCATCTGGACCAGACGTCCCTTATGAAGAGACCATCTGCCTTCCCATCATGCTTCCAAACATTCCTACACACACACACACACACCAGTCTTATTTTAGTATCATTGAGATATGGATTTATTAATAATTTCAGTTTCAGTTTTAGTACATGATGATAAACTAAATGAGAATAGACATGAGCAATCATAAACAGAAGCAATAGAATACGTTTCTGTTTGAATCATTTGCTTAATTCCTTAACTTTTATTTTTAGTTTCTTAGTTAAATGTAATGAAGCTTCACTTATTAACAGACATTTTATTCAACACAACAACTAAACATTTGTTTAAGCAACAAATTGTCCTCTATACTGTAAAAAAAGCTGTTTTGCAGTTTCCAGAAATAATCACGGTTTTAAGTCCGCTGTGAAAAGTTATTGTAATTTTAAAAGACTGTACAATAGCACAGTAAACAATCTGTTAATTGTCCTTTGCTGAATAAAAATGGCAAGAAGCCTACATTTAAACCCGTCCTCGAAATCGTTCTCTGTGCAAATAAAAACACTTTATACTATTTCACTTTTTTCCCCTTTGTTTTTCAAAGTGTAGATAAAGTGTGCTGCATCAGGAAAGTTTCTAAAGTGTGCTGTGTGTCTCTCTCTCTCTTTACCTCTCATTGAGCTAAAACCATTAAAGCTTAAGCATCAAACGTCATCTTACCTCAACGCTACAGGTTCCCTGGAAGTCCATCACTAGACAATCACATCCAGGCCATCTCTCTGTGGCTCTGAACCAAATCCTGGTACCGTATGACTAATAGGCTTACTACATAGGCATTATTTTAAGGCATCAAAACCGTTCGCAAAAGAGGACAGCAAAAAGTTTTGATGTGAATTTGAGGGAAATCGGAACCGTTCCTGTTTAAAATGATTGCAGTAAATAATTGATGTTGGTAAGTTTAAATTAAGCTGTACGGTTAAAAAGAGAAAAAAAATGCTTGTGAGCATGATGGCTGTGAACTCTGCACACAGGTGTCATCAATCTCAAACTAGGTGAAGACAGCTGAGCTGGGATCAGTATGCTGTGACCGTGTGACAAACAGTAATATCCTGTAAAAATATTAGTTTGCCTAAATGTAAAATTTATTTACCTGATTTATAGGGTTAAATAAAAAATGACAATTATTTGTACGGTAAATGTTGGAATGAGTCATTGCTCAAGCCCTGAAATACAAATAATCTTCTGATATCACAAAATAAATGCTTCATTTGGTTTGACTACTATTATAAGGAGATGGAAAGTTATTGTGACAGAAAGTCTGGATCTTACTGAGAATGTTTTTTTTAATTTATTTTAAAGGGCTTGGTGAAGCATTGCATGTTTCAGTTTACAGTACATGTGGTGGTTGATGTTTGGCTTGATTTATAGCTAGTGTTGTTGGTGGATGAGAAATGAATGAATTAAATAGCCTTTTCTTTTTATCAGGATCTTTAAGTGTTGATGTCCTTAAGAGTATGCATTTGCAGTTTAAGTAAGAAAATCCATTTCAAAATGTCTTTACATCTGCTTTCTCGGGAGCTCTGTCACAAACAGGCTGAATGTGGCCTGTCTCATTACTATTCATGACCCTCTCTTCTAAGTGACAAACAAGCAGGCTAATCAAATGTAACAACTTTACAATTATGTCACAAAGAGACATTTTTCGTCATGTTTCCGAAACATGTTTCCCCGGTGACGACTGAAGGCAGTGAACTATGTGTGGGGAACCAACCACGTAGAATATGCAGAATCACACATTAAATTTCCTCACTCTCTACCACACCCGCTCTTTGGAAGGGGGGAAAATACCCCCTGGCACCTTTACGGCCCAAGAAAGAGTTATCTGTGTGCTGACCACGCCACGAACCCAGGAGTGATGGACTCCAGTGACTCTTTTTTTGACACTAATGCAATAACGTACAGACG
>JAUYWG010000040.1:651252-661986 GCA_034779775.1 Enteromius afrohamiltoni | reverse complement strand
TGGTGCTGTCACAGGTCTGTGGTGGGGGCTTGTAATCTGTGATGGTCTGAATGCCCCGCCACAGGCTCCGTGTGTCTTTGAAGCGATGTGATATTTTCTGGAGTACTGTCTCTTGGTCTCTGATGCCATGGGAAAGGTTGGCCCTAGCTGTCTTAAGGCTCGCCTCATCTCCATCTATTAAGGCAACGAGCTTTCAGCACCCTGTGGACCTCCCCTGTCATCCATGGCTTTTAGTTGTCCCGGATAGTTATGGTTTTAGTGACTGTTACATCCTGAGTGCATTTGTTGATGTAGGCTGTAACAGTCTCTGGTACTCCCTCAGTCAGTGGTGTTGTTGTGAGTGGCAGCTTGCTTAAACACATTCCAGTCTGTGGTGTTAAAGCAGTCCTGTTGGAGCATCTGAAGACCCTTCTGTCTTTAATTAATTTAGAATTATTATTATAATAATAATAATAATAATCTTGCTTTTATCAAAGCTGTCAGCCACAAGCGAAATCTCTATCATCAATACACTATACTATTGACACAACCCTATTTGACACCGAATTTTATTAGAGTTGTCCTCAAATAGTTGACGATTCGATGCTCAATGATTTAACATAAAACTACCTGTTTTCTCTCAGTATGTTAATATACAGCCTAATAAAGTTAATGCTGCAAATAAGAATCTGAAAAGAAAGAAGCTTTAAATAAATAGTTCAACCTGCGTGAATAAGTCCACCCATTTAGATTTTAAATTGTCCACAAATGGAATTCATGCCGAGCTGCACAGATGCGCTCATTTATGCATTTGAGGCACTTTGTGCAGACGAATATTACGTCCACAAGTCGTAATATTAAAATCATGTTGTATAAATAACAAAGTGTCTTCTATGTGAGATAAATGAAATCCTACTGACTAAAACCCTGCTACAGTACTGTATCTTGCTTCATTCTACTGATCTTCTTCAGCACGCACAGTTCAAAACAGAAATGCAGAAAATTCATAACTATTGCCATATACATAATGTTATAAGAGCATTATTGTAAAAAATAAATGTTGTGAATTCTAAGGGTTTCGATTACGTTTAATGTTAACTATCTTTTAATGGAAACATAAAACATTTACTCTTTATCTGTGAGACATCAATCTTGACTTAATGATTTTACCCCCCACCCAAACATATGATTTGACTATCAGTCGTTTATTGGCAAACTTCAAAAATTATGATTCGACTGTGAAAATCCTTAGTCAGGGACACCCCTAAATTTTATTATAGAAAATGAATGAAATTAACCTTGTTTAAGACGAGCGCCTTCAGTTTAGCTTCATCCACATTCTCAGCAGCTTTCACCTGCACTCGGACCACCTGCCTGTTCCTCCTGACTGTGGGAAAAGGACTTATTGCATATTTGACTTAGTTTTACTATATCTTACTTTATAAACATTAATTAGGGATTCAATATTTTTGTTAGCCACAAAAACATATGCGCATATCTGTCCTATCAAAATTCACAGGGCCTAACAAGACTTCATAAATCATAGTTTATGAAAACACTGTGACTTAGGCTATTTTTTACATTTTCCTGTGAATTTTTGTCAGTAAATAACAAACAAATGAATGTACAAAACAGCTCAAGTCAAACCTACCAGTTTTACAGTAGAAGTAATTAGGTGATGTGCACAATTGGTCATCAAATACACGATAATAATTATTTACAGTGACACAGTCTTCATTCCACCGAGTAAAATCCTGAGTAGCAAGTTGGGTTGAGGAAGTAACATTGGACTGATCTGACCACTTCCAAGTGTCTCTGTACAATCCAATCCACACAGCAGCTGAGAAAATATTTATTAAGCTGATTATCTCGTCTTGGTCAGCTTGACTCGTAATGATAGCCAGGTCTGTATAACGATCTCTGCAAAACTTCTGAGCATCAGTCCATGTCTTTTGTATGTTGCTCAAAACCATTTTCTCTGTTGCGTTTGCACTTCCTGTGAAAATTCCAAAATGGGTATAAGATGTCGCAGGCATAAGTCAAATTCATTTCCTCTAAGGTGTGTGAACCTGTTAAACCTTTCAAATAAAACACAGACATACACACATTATATATATGAGTTATATACCATGGTCGCATGACTCGATAAAATTATATTTCTTCTGAAAAAAGGTGAATGGAGCGAACGGGAGGTAGCAGGAACTACAGTTCCCATCAGCCCAGGCGTGCCCATCATTCTCTCTGGTCTGTTGTCACTACAGATCATTGTTGCCAATTTAGCGACTTTGTTGCTATATTTAGCGACTTTTCAGACCCCCTTGGCGACATTTTTTTGAGTGACTAGTGACAAATCTAGAGACTTCTTGGACAAACTTTTCGTGCACACAGCTCTCTCTGCATCTGTTCTGTTCAGCGAGTGGCTGAGAGGAGCAGGGCTTTCAGTTAAAATAGATATTAGGTTGCTTCTAACTCAATTTTACATGCAAATATAGCCAAAACCACAGCATAGCTATTGTCTATATCTTACAGTATGTGTACTTGGTTTCATCAGACAATGCTCGATTATAATTAAGGATTTTAATCTAGATTAACATCTTGTAAGGTAGAGCTAGTTCAGTAGGCCTTATAATGGCGTGCATTTCAGTCACTATTTCATGTTCATTCCGTTTTTCTGACAACAGAAACCATTAAATTGTCACACGCACCGGATCGCGTGAGGTCACGAGGACCCGGAAGTAACCTCACGCAGCTATATAAGCAGGAAGCAGGTGTCTGTCTAGCACAAGACATTAAGCTCACTTATGGCTTTACCGTCAGGTCCCACCTCATCTCAACTCTTCTACTCACGTGAGTATGTTCAGTTTATTATCTGTCCTGTCTGTGTGCGTGTGAGAACGCGGATTCCTCGGTGGGATTAAAAGGCCTTTTTCTATTGGTCACTCTCGATTGAAGTAACCATGCCCACTACGTTTTGCCGGCGCCAGTCTGACTGAGGAGCGA
This sequence comes from Enteromius afrohamiltoni, assembly GCA_034779775.1. Classification (NCBI taxonomy): domain Eukaryota; kingdom Metazoa; phylum Chordata; class Actinopteri; order Cypriniformes; family Cyprinidae; genus Enteromius; species Enteromius afrohamiltoni. The sequence goes on along the minus strand of JAUYWG010000040.1, from coordinate 659,007 downwards.
GCGAGGTTCAGCAATGGCGAACAACAGCAGCAACAGGTCGTTTACTGGGTAGATAACCAAGTTAACGTCTTAAACTCAGTGACAAGTGATCTTATGTAGTCTCTCTTCTCATGCTCACATATTTAAATACGTTAATACAGACCTGGACTAAAGCATCTGCCAACTCCTGAACAGGCTGTAAAGTAAGGTGGTGTTGGTGGATGGAGCGAGACATGATGTCCCAGATGTGCTCAATTGGATTCAGGTCTGGGAAACGGGTGGGCCAGTCAATAGCATCAATGTCTTCATCTTGCAGGAACTGCTGACACACTCCAGACACATGAGGTCTAGCATTGTCTAGCATTAGGAGGAACCCATATCTCATCTCTCATCAGACTACCTCTGCCTTTGAGCAGACATATGCACATTTTGCAGGGCTCTGGCAGTGCTCCTGTTCCTCCATTGCACAACAGCATGTGAAGCAGTTCGCTAAGACCTTTTGATTAATGCTTATCTCTGAAGTTTGACACGTCGGGTATGGTTTAAGGCTATATTATTATATTATAAGCTATTTTCTTTGCATAATGCAAGCAGTGGGCGGCTGGCAGAGAAGATATTAGCCCCCTCTGACCGCTGAGCAAATGATCAGGCTGGCGAGGTTATGTTTATGAGATGGGACGCCAGACTCCGACACATTAGTTTCCCAATGAACGAATAATTGGAAAGATAGCACATCTAAGAGAATCAAGTCTCTAAATTAAGATAACTAAAAACACCTAAATTTAGTATTATAAACTAAATTTAATAATAACTTTGAAATTGGAGTCAGATTAAAATGATAAAAGTAAGGTAAAACGTAAAAGTAAAATTAGAAACAAGAATTAGAAAAACCGAGGAGTATAGTCAGCAGAAGCACTGAGAAGCGAGATGCAGTTATGTACTTAACAAAAAAAAGAAAACATCTTTTATTTTCTAGTTTCTTCAAAATAGCCATGCTTTGCTCTGATTACTGCTTTGCAACCTCTTGGTATTCTGTCGCTGAACTTGCAAGAGGTAGTCACCTGAAATGGTTTTCACCTCACAGGTGTGCCTTATCAGGGTTAATTAGTGGAATTTCTTGCTTTATCAATGGAGTTGGGACCATCAGTTGTGTTGTGCAGAAGTTAGGTTACTACACAGCCGACAGCCCTATTGGACAACTGTTAAATTTCAAATTATGGCAAGAACCAATCAGCTAACTAAAGAAAAATGAGTGGCCATCATTACTTTAAGAAATCAAGGTCAGTCAGTCCGGAAAATTGCAAAAGCTTAAATTGTGTCCTTAATGGCAAAAACCATTAAGTGCTACAACAAATCTGCCACACATGAGGACCGACCCAGAAAAGGAAGACCAAGAGTAACCTCTTCTTCTGACGATAAGTTACCAGCCTCAGAAATCGCAAGTTAACAGCAGCTCAGTTCAGAGACTAGATAAATGCCACACAGAGTTCTAGCAGCAGATCCATCTCTAGAACAACTGTTAAGTGGAGACTGCGTGAATCAGGCCTTCATGGTCAAATAGCTTCCAGAAAACCACTGCTAAGGAGAGGCAACAAGCAGAAAAGATTTGTTTGGGCCAAGAAACACAAGGAAAGGACATTAGACCAGTGGAAATCAATTGGTCTGATGAGTTCAAATTTGAGATCTTTGGTTCCAACCTATTATACTATGCAACAAATTTCTTTTACTTCTGCTACTTGTTTTATTTAGTTTTTTCTTTATATACTAAAATAACAAAACTAAACTAAAAAGCTACATGGACTTGAAAATAACAAAGTTTCTAAAAATGTAGCTGCAAGCATAATTTAAGGTCCATGTGAATCCCTTGACTTGGGAATTGCTCTCCTGGCCGTAATTCAGGAACTTGACTTGGGAACGGCTCTCCTGGCCATAAAGCAGGAACTGGAATCTAGAACGGCTCTCCTGGCCATAAAGCAGGAACTGGAATCTGGAACGGCTCTCCTGGCCATAAAGCAGGAACTGGAATCTGGAACGGCTCCCCTGGCCATAAATCAGGGATTGGACACGGGAAGAGCTCTCCTGGTCGTGACTCAGGAACTGGACTCAGGAACAGCTTTACTGACTGACACCTTGGGACTGAAATCGGGTGTGGCTCTACTGGCTGAGACTGACTGGACTTTTAGGGATCGGCGGTCTTAGTTGAGACTGCGCAAGTGGTCTTGCACTCTTCGCCGATCTTACTGTATGCATGGCTGGATCGAGAATTTTTGTTCCCAAACTATTGGGTTGGGTAACTGGCACTCCTGGCTGGTCCTCTAGGACTAGTTTCGGGAACAGTTCTACTGGCTGACACTTTGGTACTAGAATCAAGAATGGGTCTATGGGCTGTGTTTCAGGAACTGGATCGGGGACCATGAGCTGGATGAGTGAGCCCGGATAATCGTGAGGGAAACCTGCTTGGCTAGAGCTTCATCCAGCTCCAACCAGAATAGCCTCCTCAGTGTTGCTTCACTCCGGGCAATAGATGGTAAGACTCCACAAATTCCTACACATACTCATCAATAGGATGGCCATCCTGGGTGCGGGTCTGAAGAAGAGCCAAATCCATTTTTGGTTATGGGCTGAGTTTCTGTAATGCTCAGTGAGGGATGAGAGACAGGAGGTAAGTCAATTTAACCGTTTTATTTTATAGAACACAAGTAATCATCAAGCCTTGGGAGCCGGCTGCGCAAAAGTGAAAGTAACACAGTCAGTAATTCACAGTCTTTAGCGATCTCCTGGCTTTAGGACTTCTCCTGAATGCAAAGGTGAGTAACAAAAACTCAGCTCAGGCAGAATCAAGGCTCTTACGGTGCTCGGTGCAGGTGAGTGAATATTAGGGACATAGACAGATCTCAGGCAAGGAATCCAACCAGGCCTTGGGGGACGAGGAGAGGTGAAGATCAACAGAGGTAGTACAGCGACGTTACCTCAAGCTCAGCTGTAGAGCAACTGTTTGCTGAGGCTTTTATCCAGGGCAGGTAAGTAGGTGCCACAGGTGAGTCTAATCAGTGATTTGTAACGCCGTGTGCCAGTGACTGCGCTGACATCAGCGCACAGAGACAGAGATGGCGTGACACTAATACTGCATCACACTGCTTGGTTTTAGCCCTGGTTTTCACTTACCCACAGTTTTCTGGAAATCAAAGACAAACTGCAAAATTTAGAGGCAAAATTATGCTTTTCATGTCCTTAAATTTCAGTTATTTTGTCTTCAAAAAGGATAAATGAAATACGTATTTAGACATTTGTTTTAAATTGTGGTACTGGAATTACTTTAGTTAATACTTTTAAAATTAACCCTCCCAACCATGTACATCCAATCATCAAGAGTAATTGTACATGTTTCTCACCATCGTAACAGACAAAATATCTTGAGTCGGTGCAGTAGAAATCATACCAGTCTCCACTATAATATATCCCAACACACTCCTCTCCCAAACCGTAATTATTTGGCTGCCCCATAGCCCAGGACCGGAACACCGGACTCTTCTCGTTGTAGGACCAGCGCCAGCCGTTGATATCGTTGTACAGTCCTAACCAGGCAAAGCCAGAAAAGGATTGTTCATCTGCAGCTTCTTGCAGACGGGTCCAGTTTTCATTACTCTGAACAGTGGCCAGGTCAGTATGGTGTGTCCTGCAGTAATTCTGTGCAGTTTCCCACGTTACAAGCTGCTTGATCAGAATATACTCTGGTTGCATACACAGAGTTAATGACAGCAGTCCTGCAAGAGAATACAGTCTTTTTATTCTTTTGCCTTTTTGAAGATTAAAGTGTCTGAAGTTAGCCGGTTTTATTTGTCCCAAATTTGACCAATGCATTGGTCAAATTATGGTATTCACTGAAATATAGTTTGGATGAGATTAAATAAGGACTGGTTTTAACATTGTTTTTCAAGTGCATTGATGTCCTCTGCTGGTTAAAATGTCCATCTGCATTAATATTACTGCTGTTGTAGTTGCCAATAATCAGAGTCATAAGTGAAAAAATAAGTGTGCGTGGTTGATCACTTCTCACTGATGTGTGTGTACTTGGATGGGTTAAACGCAGAGCACAAATTCCTAGTATGGGAAACCATACCTGGCCACATGTCACGTCCTTTCCTTACAACATAAGTGCATACAGTATCAAGAATACTATCTATATCCAGTTTTATTAGGTCATTATTAGGTTATTATTTTAAAAGTTTTTCTTTTAAATGAAAGCACGCTATATTATTGTTCACATACGTTTGTTTATTACAAAGTTAATCTTCAGAATAATTAGCAGATAATTTCAGACCTTGTCTGGATAGATTTTTTTGTTTTTGTTTTACAAGTTATATTTCTTTGGTTTTCTGGTGCAGATGCTTGCATATACATTGATTATTGACTTGACTTCACTGACATTAATTATCTTTGTCTCACTTGTGTCTACAATTTTTATTATATTATATTTTGTTATAATACTCCTGTATGTAAAACAGAGAGAATATGCAAATCTGGTCCAGTTTCTCTCATAATTTTGCTACATATTATAATTTGTTTTTTAAATGTTATTTTAGAGTTTTTAGAGTTAATGTTTTACCTAAAAGGAAAAGCAGATGAAGCAAATTCTGGTCCATCACTTTGGTTTTTGTTGCTGGAAAAAAACAAAAAATTATTGATTTATTTAGGTTAATTGTATTTGCATAAGTGACTGTGACTATTTTGAGGTTTTTGCTGAGCAGCCAAATTATTAAAATATAAGAAAACAATGAAGTGAAGTGGCAAGTCTAACAACAGATAAATCATAATCATACTCATAACAGTAGATAAAAAAACAACATAAATACATAAAATTAACAAATATTCTAATGTAATTTTCATGACCAATATCATGGTTTTGCTACATTATGATGTTAAAGTATAGCATAATTACTAATCAGCCGTTCATCCCTTATGAATGAAAATCACGAACCTGTTGATCTGCTCTGAGAGTGAGCTGTTATCAGGATGTCTCATAGGTTCCCAATCTTGTGCTCTTTAAATGGGTTCATTGGGTTAAGAAGGGAATTTTACAGTCAGATATGCAAATTGTGTCCTGTATTGTTTTCGCAGTTCCTCCTCCAGGTGTGATTTGGTGGATCATCTTAGGACACTCACTGTACTTCATGTAGAAACATTTGCAGGTTTTTTTTTTGGTCAGAGATACATTTTTAATGATGTTTGGATATGCAAAACATTAGAAATGTGTTTCTTGTTCCTTCAGGTCAGCTGTATTTGTGTCAATGTATTAAATGTTTGATATTAGAAGAGTATGTTTTCAGATCATGCAAAATTTTACTTCTTTACTGAGTTTTCAGCAGTTATTTTCCTATGCAAATGTTAGTAGGTATGTGCACAGAACACAGAGTACAGAAACAAATAAAAATATTTTTTTTTATATATAAAGAGATGTTATATTATATCATTTAAAATTATAGACATATTATTACTATAAAGTTTATGGTCACAATATAAAAGCCATTCAAGAAAAATGCTTTAAAATAAGCTGTAAAAATTAATTAAAGACAAATAATTGGAGTAAAACATTAATAAAATCAGCTTGTGTTGTTTGGTTGGTTTTATTCCGTATGATAAATGGTGTGCCTTCATGGAAGTAGTTTATAATTCTAAGATCACATTACTTTCATTTGCATAAATTTGGACAATTTGGCTTATTTTAATAAATTCAGGATCATTATTATTTTTGAGTAAAGTTAATAATTGTTTTCAAAATTTTTTTGGCCAAGTTCATCCACAGCTTTTGTTTTCGGCCCAGAAATGTAATTCCGGTTCATCCCTACTCATCATGCGTTCTGCTCTAGTTTGAGCTGGAAAATAAAAAACAATTCTAAAAAGTAAACTTCTCTTATCACTTCAGACATTTGTTCTTTTCGAAGTGAACATCAAAGGATATTCCGCCATGATTCCAGTTGGAAATCAATGTATATGCTCCATTCAAAGTGCACTGAAGCGTGAGAAATGTGCATTTAAATTTTACTTATTTACATTGCTTTATATTTATGGCATGCTTGTCCGTGTATGAAGACGTTGCGCAAGGCAGTCCTTGATTGAAGTGAAGTAAACCTTAATGGATTTCATCTGTTCCGGGAGTAGGGAGCAATAAACTCGGTATAGAGACCATGTCACTCGGAACACAATACATGCACAGAGCTCAATTCTAATGAGCTGATTATAAAGAGAAACATGCCAGTTATGCAGAGCAGGCATACACAAGGACTGGGATGAAGAACTGCTTGTGTAGCTGTAGCTTCGTGTTGAATCAAAACAGGCAAACATTGTTACAAATTATGTAGTTTATAAGAATAATGCAGTTTTATCAGCATATTTTGGATTGACTAGTTAATTTGGATTGACATTTCCCTAATTCATCTGGTTTGGCCCGATTAGACAATATTTGCTTCTTGTCTTTGAATAAAGTGTCCTTGTGAAGGTCAGGATGGAAATTTTTCACAGGCGGCTGGGTTATTTGATGTGTTTGCATGCAGTAAAAGCTACTGCTTGAAAACTACATGTTGCACTTTATTTTATAGTTCCCTTGTTACAGTGTAATTATACATTTATACTGAGTACTGTTAATTAACTACAATAACTTACTATATGGTTATGATTATGGTTTGGTAAAGGGTTACTTGCATGTAATTATGCAGAATTTATTGGAAGAGAGCTTGTTATTATGTACATGTAACAAATATAATGAATAGTGTTAGTAAGAGCGCACAAGTCAGGAGTATTCCAATAAGGGATGTTTGTACACATAGTTTCGAGAGGAGCATGCACGCACCCTAGCCACTGCTGGTTCCGAATTATCTCTAATCAGTCTATTCATTGTTTTAAATATCCTTGTTTCCTTCCTTTCCTCATCTAGCTTCACATCCCTCCACCTCCCCTTCTCCGCCTACTTCGCACCTTCAGCGGGGGCAAGAGGAGTCCGCCAGGCTCGGCACAGAATACTTGCTTTATACATTTACTATGAGGAAGTGCGAACTCATGAAACAGTCTTTTAATATAATCCACAAAGCAAAAACACAGCCTTCCACTCCCACCTCTTCCCTTAAAACCATCTGAGTGCTCAGTACTTTGACCCATTGCCTCTGCCTTAGAGGAGGAAAAACAAACTAAACAAAAGAAAATAAAGAAAAATGCCTCCAAACTACACTCAATTTGAGAGTCTGCTATTCTGTCTACCTAGAAGGACTAAAAGTATTAAAAGTCTAATGAAATAGTGAGATAAGGACATCAAGAAAAGCTGAAAACTTCTCCCTGGAAATGGAAGGTCAGGTCGATTGCATTGCATTATAGGATTCCACTGCAGTCTATGCAGTGTGCTGGACTTGAAGTTCATTCCCATGAATGAAGACTTGCATAAACAGCATGCTGGAAGCTGAAATGATCAGATGATGTTTCTTCAGTCCTGCTCCTGAAGATCTGTTTACCTTAAAGCTTGAACTCCAGCCATATGCAAATACAGCTGATGAAGAAGATTCTCAGGTAGAGAACTGCTTTGCATAGCTGAATTTAAGCAGCAAACAATCAGCTCCAATAGCTCCATCTGGAGGACTCATTAGACCTTAACTGGGGGAGATGAGCTAACAAACTGGCAATATTCTGAGTAGAAAATGGATTCCCCAATGCCAAGTTAAAAATTATGTAAAAAAAAAAAAAAAAAAAAAATATTAAATAAAAAAAAAAAAAAAAAAAAAAAAAAAAATA
>JAUYWG010000040.1:635716-651152 GCA_034779775.1 Enteromius afrohamiltoni | reverse complement strand
AGTTCACTTTTCAAAAAACTTTTGCTGATAATTTACTCACCCCCATGTCATCCAAGATGTCCATGTCTTTCTTTCTTAAGTCGAAAAGAAATTAATGTTTTTGACGAAAACATTCCAGGATTTTCACCATATAATGGACTCTATTGGGACCCAAACAGTTCAAGGTCCAAATGACAGTTTCGGTGCAGCTTCAAAGGGCTTTAAACGATACTAGATGATGAATAAGGGTCTTATCTAGCGAAACTATCGGTCATTTCCAAAATAAGTAAAAAAGTTTAAGTTTTAGAAGCACAAACGCTCGCCTTGCTCTGTTCCGTGATGCGCGTTGGTGACGTAACGTAATACGCAATTACGTTAAAAAAGGTCAAGCTTCACATAGGCGGAAGTACCCTGTCAGTGTACAAATGTGCGAAAGGAGTACCATATACACATATTCATATGTCTTTGTGTAAGTTTATCGTTTAAAATGCCCATTTCGTGTGCATATCCTGGGTGTTTTAATATACTTCCGCCTACGTGAAGCTTGACCTTTTCAAGAAAGACATGGACATCTTGGATGACATGGGGGTGAGTAAATTATCAGCAAAAGTTTTTTGAAAAGTGAACTTCTCCTTTAACCTGGGCAAGACGCCTTTATGCGTATAGTGTAGGATTAGGACATGTCATACTGGAGGCTTGGACAGTGAAGCCGTTTGCACACTTTCTGAGACCTTTGATTCCTGCTTGTCACTAAGGCTTGACACGTTAGGTAAGATCGGATTATACAAAACATTTCCTTGTGACTCAGTAAGCAGTTAGCGACGGGCCAACGAAATAATAAACCGATCCCTGATCTCTAAGCAAGTTATTAGACTAACAAGCATTGTATTTTGGGACGGGACGCCGGACCTTACAGGAGTACTGTGAAATCTTTTAATTCTTGTTTTATGCTGTTCACCTGTAGTGTCTTGCCTTAAGATCATTGAGGAATAAAAAGTAACCATTATAAAATGTGGCAACACTATATTTTACGGTGTCCATAATGCAGAGTAATTACCTAGTACGTACTCACAGTAGTAGTAGCCATTGTACTTACATAAAACAAAATGTACTTACCACGTAACTACATTACGGATCAGTTTGTACTCATAGTTTTTAAGGATATAGATGTAACAGCTAGGCTGCTACTGTTACACATTTGTTACCGACCGATTCTGTTACACAGACACTCATGTAACCAAATGATTGTCACATATGTCTTGCAGACTTTATGCAACGTAATTATAAATGTAAGTACACAGACAAAAGCTACTTAAAATAAAGTGTATCAAGATTGTACTTATTTGTAAATATCTGTGTAACAGACTCGTAACATATGTGTAACAGTAGCTTTCTGTTACATCTACAGCATTACAAACTCTAATTACAACTTAGTTACATAAGAAGTACATTTGATTTAATTTAAGTATAATAGCTACTACTAAGTAGTACCTAATTGGCTAATTAGTCTGTTATTTATGTGTTACCAAATATGTTAACATACTAAAAAATAGATAAAGAAACCATTGTCAAAAAAATAAAAAAACATGACATTTAGCTGTATTTTAATGCAAAACAAAATCTGGTGATGTCCACCAACTGTCCATTGGATTGACATATTGCCTTCTGTTCCAGTATTAAAATTGGCAGAGAAACCAACGTGTCAATCCACAAATACAGACATCTATATGTGACCCTATAAAAAAACTATAAAAGATTATTTAGCTATTTTTTTGTTCACTAAAGTTTGTAAGTTACCATGAAATACCAAGCGGAGATGTTCACAAGCTCTTTGTTTCTTTTTTTTTCATTGATTGAATTGATTGGCTCTACTTTATTTTTCTGTACTCAGGGTCCGGGATGACTGGTGTTGTGTCTTACCACCATTTTGGCATAAAACTGTACACGTCAAATTGCAGGCTTCATCCCACCAGTATCCAGTCGTCCTTAGGTTTACACAGTATTGTTTTCCATGTAAATTGTTCGGCTGTTCAGAATCCCAATCTAAAAAAGTCACGCTTTCATCTTGATAAGACCAGCGCCAGCTGTTCGCATCGTCATACAGTCCGATCCAGGTGTAAAATTGTAGTTTCTCTCTCAACTCGTCCAGTTCTCTCAACTCTTCATCCGTCTGGACAGTGGCCAGGTCAATGTAGTTCTGTCGACAGTAATCTTGAGCCTCGTTCCATGTTTTGTACTCTTTTATCAGAATATACTCACGTGAACCGCAGAGAATGACTGACAGAAACCCTGTTTGGAATAAATAGAGTGGGGTTTATACAATATCATTCAGATAAAATGCCTTACTGGTGAACAATCACATCGCTCCCAACAAAAATACACTCACCTGAGAGCAAAAAGAGATGAATCAAACCGAATTGCATTGCTGCAACGATTGGCTTGGGTTGGTGAGCTCTTCTCCATAGACTAGCTAAAAACGAATAGACCCCGTATTAAAGTATAGTTTTCAGCTGGGGTAAACACACACCCACGTTGATTTGCGTACTGAAATCAGTATTGGTTTTATTCTTTGACAACAGCAGCAATGGTGTGAGGATTTGTTCAGCTAATGATGCACATCAAATGTGTTTAGACAAATATAGAGCGAATCAATCCAGAGAAAAGGATGTTTGCATGGAAATTGCAATGGACATTGGCTTTTGTAGGCGAAAAGCTTGGTTTAAGATGAAGTTACAGATTCAAAGATCTTGTAGCATCAGAAAACAATTCAACTGAATTTGAATCAGCTGTTTTGAAATAAAAAAGTATGTTTTAAGTTCAAGTATGTTGTGAAATTGTATTGCCTGCATCTGTTGACTTTAAAGGAGCTTTTAAATGACAGCTATTCAGGGAGGCTGTTCTGTGTGAATAAAAGTCAACGGAGGGGAAACTTCAGCATGCGAAATAAACTGTACTGTGAGAAAGTAGGATTGATTTTTACAGCAGCACACATTCATTTCCAAACTATCCACGAACAGTTATTCACTGTTTCAGACACAAGGCTGTTGCGTTACACCTTCTTCAGTGAAACTTCTCCACTAAAGAGAATCCTGCACAAATCATCAAGCTGCTTCTAAACTGGCTACTGAGTATTTAGTAGGGAAACTTATTTCAAGCAACAGTTTCACAAACGTTCAGTGTTCTTATAGCACTGAGAATAAAATCTCTGCACCATCACTGACCCGACCAAACTTCTGTTTTGTAGTAGACTAAAGACTAACTAAAGAGCAGGTGTAAACAAACACACACTCAATACACTTTTGGTCAACTTTGGTCAACTTTCAGCTGCTTTGCATTTTGCATGTGAAGGCGGTATCATTAAGGGTTAATAGGTTCATAGCTATTCATCATTTGCTGAACTAATGATGCACAACAAATGCATTTACACAAATACAAAAGGCGTACTGCAGAGAACCAATGGAAACATTTGCATGGGAATGCATTTGCTCAGGTTAATCTTTTAAGGTGTTCAACCTCTGTATAAATCAGTTTAAGAGATTCGTTTTTTCTCATGACGGGACTCAAAAGCAAGGGTGAAGGGAAATATCCTGATAAGCGACACCAAAGACTGCGTTGTGTAAAATCTGAACTGTGAGATGACCAATTTGGATTACTTGTTGCCAATCTTCGCTTGCCCTTGGATATTCTCTTTGGATATTCTCAGTATGGACTGATATCACGGTATTTTGATCATTGCTCTGTTTAACGTTTCTCCTACTGTCTATGCCTCCGCTGAGTTTGTTTTGCCGACGCTTGATTGTGCACGTCCTGACCCTGAGCCTTTAATAAACCTTTTGCACTTGAACTCACATGCTTCACACCCTCGTTCATAACAAAAGGCAGGGGTTGGGTTACGTCTTTAGAAAAATAATGTAATAAAAAATATATATTACATTATTACATGTAAATTATTACATTACATTATTGGCTTTCCTCCACAGACTACTGTGTAATCCTCCATGGTGGATTTTATCAAATGGACAGGTGAGTCATTTTTCATGCTGAGAAAGTTTTTGTTTACTTGGGCTTTACTTGGGTTTATCTCAGTGACTCAACACATTATATTCCTTAAACCGAGTATTTGAGTATCCATATCTGAGCAGTGAGAATCTGTGAAGACTGTTAAACATACACAAATATCAGCCAGTCACCGCAGTGGGCGTTTACTTTTGAGTCTATCATCCTCCATGTCTATTCAAACAGAGTGTTCTGATGAGGGGGGTTATCAAAAAGCCTTTTAAATGAAAAGGAAATGTGTAATTTATCTAAAATCAACTGTAATAACTTCCATTGCTGTAATAACTACATTATAATGAACTGTTATAGATGTACTTAAAGAATTCTAGTAATTAAAGTGATTAAAACATGGTTTTCCCCTCAATATAAGGTAAAAAATGTTACTTTTGTTTTAGTTATTATTAATGTTATTGTCTTTTGTCCTTCTATAACGATCCTCGTTTAATTTCTGGAAGACCATTCCGTTGGGCTGCTCCTGCCAGGAGACCTTCACATCCGCTGCCATTCCCTGCTCTTGGAGTTTCTTCTGGACCTGAAGACAGACCAGCGTCAGACAGACTGGTGTACAGTATAGAGTACAAAAGTCATAAAGCTTTAATTTATCTACTGTGTCACAAAGGAACATACAAAGAAGGGAACAGAAGACATAGGTTCATTTAGAAGTGATTTCACAAGGACAGACACCAAAGAACCTGGAAGCTCATCTCAACAGGACACGAGGGATAGCAAGAAAACAAAACAGAGCTATATATTATAGGTGTGGTGATAAATATGGCTCACCTTCTTCAACACAGATTCTGCAGTCACTTGATCAGTGACATTTTCACCTGCTTTAACCTCCAGTCTCAATACCTGTCTCCTTACTTTAACTGTGTAATATACATTAAGAAAAAACTTTAGTAATCATACTGTGATTATTTCAACCTCAATACGTACCTCTGTGCACTTTTTTGCAACACCTTACTGCATGTTTCACCACTGTTTCAAAGAGAAATGTCTACCGTCTATGAAGACCAATAGAGATGAAGCTGGATATGTGTGATGCTAACATTCAAAAACATTTTTTTCAAATATCTCAGTATATTAATATTGTATAAAAATCATTACACAATATTCTTCAAGTAATTGTGAGAAAGTTGTGCTTTATTAATCAAGCTCTGTGAATTTGTGTGAAAAGGAATAAAAGATGTCAGAATTTACTGCCTCTAGTGTTCATTTCTTTTGGAAACTGCAGTGATATGTACTCGTTGGTACATATGTTCATATAAATATATTGCTAAAAAGTGCACCGAGGTACTTTTATGCCAAAGTGGATAGAAAATATGGTTTCAAATTAAGGCGTCCTTGTTACATTGTAATCATACATTTCAGCCTGGTCTCATGAAAATAGTCATATATAAATGGCAAATAAAAGCCAAAAATGAAAACGTGTGGTATTTATACAGAAGAATTGACTTTGGCATGAATATGATACAGTTGTCACGTATATATGGTAAGCATTTACCCCCCAAACCAACCAATAAAGCCTGTCATCCAACTTTATAGGTCGTTTGTACAAGCACCTATTTTTAAGTTTTTTTTTCTTGTGGGCATAAAATATAATGACAGTTTTGTGTTGCGTCTGTCCTTGTGAAATGACGTATGGCTATAATTATTGATCAGCGTTTGTGTTTATTTAAATGCAATGGAATTTTTACACCGATCTAATTTGTACATATTTTAATTCATATGGATGACTACACCTAACCCACCAAAAATCATGATTTACAGTGCAAACTAATTTTTGGTAAAACGTGCATTCTCTGGGATCTAACCCATGGTCACATGGTTACAGACCATCGTATAAAGCAATGCACTACAAACTGAGCAACACAAAAGAGCCGATAAAGGTGTAATTGTCATATTTTAGATATTTGGACAAAAGCCTACGTGGGTCTAGTGGTTTGAGGACAGGTCGTACTAGGTTATGGAACTAGGTAATGGAACAACCTGAGTTTGCAGTTATGTACTGTAGATGTAACAGGGAGCTACTGGTACACATACTTTATAGCAGACCGAGTCTGTCACTTAGACACTATTATTTTCAGATTAAGAAGAACATTTTTATTTACATAATCTAAATACCCTCTGGAATATTTTATTTTTGAAAGCTGATTTGATCCGGTGTTCAGACTTAACTTATTGAAATGGATGTAAACTATTATATATTTAATTAGATAATGCCTCAAACTACATATGTCAATGAAACATTTAAGAAAAATATACAAAAACATTGTGTTAACATGATGTATGACAGGTAAAGTATGGTGATATCAGCTGGATACTTTTCCACTATGCACCTGTGCATTAAAGAAATGTCTGCGCTTATTTGCAGAAAACAAGTGTTGTTTGCCCATGCAAAACTCAACTCGTTTGAGGAATTATTTGTGTCTGGATGATGCACACGCTAAACTGTAATTCTTAGTGTTATTCAAATCCCATAAGAAGGAGCAATGAGAAACAGAAAAGAATGAATCATATTCTGTACAGGTCCATCCATTTTTAGGCAGATGAGTTTTGAGTGGTTCAAAATTAGAACCAAGAAACCAACACAACATGCTCTAAAATAGTAATACTTACATGGACTTTTGCAAAAGAAGAAAAACATGTTTGAGCAGAGCTCATCAGCAATCTGACCCTCCTCGTCAACAGCAGCGCAGATTTCACTGCCAAAGTAATTATCTGGCTGTTTAGGAGCCCATCGGAGAGAAGAGCTTGTGTTGGTCTGATCAGACCACTTCCACGAGTCTCTGTACAGACCGATCCAGGTACAAGTCTCATAAGTACTGGTCATCATGCTTAGCTGTTCATTCTCATTCCTGTTCTTGACCGTGTATAAGTCTATGTAGTTTTCTCTACAGTAACGCTGAGCTTGTTTCCAAGACATCTCCTCATTATCAAATAGTACCGGCCCTTGATCTGAGAAACATCCACATGTCTACAATCAACTTAACACTATAGCTCAGAAATATACCTACAGTACAAATACAGTATGCACTACAATCTACCATGTACACCTAAGATAAAGCAAGACACTACTGTATTTGTTGTGTTTTAAACACTATTTGTTCTCAGTGTTAATAACATCTTTTTTTTTAGCACACCTGAGGCCTGTTCCATAAAACAAGTTTACCAAATAAGCTGGGTTTCCACCAGTTAAGCCTGACTTGTTGTCAGTTGATTTGGTTCAAAATAAGACAAGCTAACTGAAATAAGCCTGGCTTATTTGGTAAACTTTCTTTATGGAACAAGCCCTTGTTGTGTTCAAAAACTAGATACAATGAATATGAAGATAAAAACTGAAAAGGTCTCTTCTAATGCATGAAAAAATACATGAAATGTAATCATTCAAATCTACTTTTTATTGTATTATTTCTGAACAGAAATATTATCTAATGTTAATTGTTTTTTTCCTCAAACCCCCTTTTCTCCAAAGTGATGCAACAGTTTAGTAATTGAGATGATAAAACTAAAATTTGGAGCAGATTTTTACTAGACAAAATTTGCACCAGTTTTTATAGCTGTTCTAAAACACATCTATGTGTTGAAACTTTGCATACACATTCATGACTAATATAAATGTTCACCAAATGTCGAGAAATTATTAGCTTTTCCAATATTTGGAATAGTTTTACAATTAAGTGTGGACCTGAGTGATCCCAAGACTGTCTGATGGGTACTTCTATATGTTATATTGCTTCGCCCATTTTTGACATTTTTGTCAAATTTTTGATTTTCCTTATAGAAAATAGTGAAAATATGCAGCATATGTAAAGGTGTATGAGTCTTACCACTTTGACAAATAACGATACATTTAAGATCGCAGCTTTTGTCGCGCCAGTATCCATCTGAATGAAGCATCACACAATCTTGGTCTCCTCCGTAATTATCTGGCTGACTCTTATCCCATTTCGTGTATGTGAGGCGTTCATCTTGAAAAGACCAGCGCCAGCTGTGCACATCGTCATAGAGTCCAATCCAAGTGTTGGACAGATAATTAGATCTTAACTTGTTTATTTCGCCCCACTCTTCATCCGTCTGGACAGTGGCCAAGTCAATGTAGTTTCTCAAACAGAAGTTTTGAGCCTCGTTCCATGTTTTATGCTCTCGAATCAAAACATACTCGGGGAGCCTACTCGAGTCGCACAGAATAACCGAGAGAAACCCTGTTTGGAGGAAACAGACGCAGGTTCATAAGAAATCTTTAAAATGATCTGATAATTAGCTGAACACAAAACATTTGAGCACTGAGGTTACAGACAGCCCTAAAAAAACTTTCTGATAAAAAAGTTTCTGATATTCTTTAAAACATTCACACAAACACAACCCACTCGCCTGAACACAAAACGAGATGCTTCAGTCTGTGTTCCATCACTGTTGAGGTGGGATT
Organism: Enteromius afrohamiltoni; assembly: GCA_034779775.1. Lineage (NCBI taxonomy): Eukaryota > Metazoa > Chordata > Actinopteri > Cypriniformes > Cyprinidae > Enteromius > Enteromius afrohamiltoni. The sequence continues at coordinate 642,688 of JAUYWG010000040.1, read as the reverse complement.
GGGTTTGTGAGCTCCTCTCATCCTCTGTTATATCATTGTGTCTTAATATGTTTTGAAGCGTATTGTAGCATGAATGAGGACACCCATTTTCTTTTGCATATTTAAATCAGCACCATTAGCAGCAGACAACAGAAATACACGGTGCGAAGATTTGCTCAGCTAATGATGCACATCAGATATGTTTTTACACAAATGCAGGCAAAATCAGAGGAAGAAGGGAGTGATTTACAAGGGAAACTATCCATCACATGTCTGGGAGAAGCTTCAGTTCAGAATCGTTCACATAAATCATTAAATGATGAACTAGTGAATGAATATCAGTGAGTGAATGTAGGCCGCTTTGATCAATGCCACAAACATTGTTTCATTTTTTTATTTTTTTATTTTTTTGTAAATTAACCCTATTTAATACACGGAGGCCCCTGAATGTTAAATCTGTCTCTGAGTGAGTGCTTGGTCCAGTAAAAGCTCTTTCAGTGTAATCCTAGAAACTCTTCTGGAGTCCGATCTGGACTGATTCTTCTCGAGTGAGCGTCAGAATAACTTATCTGCTCGTATCTCCAGAGGAACTCTTCCTGGACTGAAGCAGCTCATCAATCATTCTCTAGAAGAATCTGATCATCAGGATCTTTTGAGGAGCTTCACTGTTCCTCAGCGGAGCAATGATCTTCACAAGCCGAAGGAGATTCATTTAATTACTTCCCATACAATGTAAGCAAGACTGTTACTCTGTTCTAGTTTGTCAATGAAAATATTGAACCATCTTCTAATTTTTCCTCCAAACATCAGTGCTAAAGATATTCGTAGAAACAGAAAGCATTTATATCGTAACTTGTTAAATAAATGAATAAAATATGTGAATAACCAACTATTTAAAGTTCTTTATGTTGTGCTAGGTACAATATATAGTACAATATTGCACATGACATACTTTTTATTCTTCCTCTGCATTTTTGTTGTTGTTTTTCTCCATGAACTTTTGTGAGGGTGAAACGGGTTTCTCACGTCTTTTCATTTTTATGTTCTCATGCTATACACATTAAAGTGTTTGACAAGCTGCTATCAAGGCTTTCTGCTTCAACTAAAGTGGGTCAACGGGGGTGTTAATTAGACCCCAACACGGTCAACACCTCAATCGATAATGTTGCTTTTTTAATTTCTGGAAGACCATTCCGTTGGGCTGCTCCTGCCAGGAGACCTTCACATCCGCTGCCATTCCCTGCTCTTGGAGTTTCTTCTGGACCTGAAGACAGACCAGCGTCAGACTGGTGTTATAAGCCTACTAGGTGCCCGAGAAACAAACAAAAAACATTTAAAGAAGGGAACAGGAGAATTTATAGGTTCATTTAGAAGTGATTTCACGAGGACAGACAACAAAGAACCTGGAAGCTCATCTCAACAAGACACGAGGGATAGCAAGAAAACAAATCCTACAGGTTACAAGTTTGGTGATAAATATGGCTCACCTCCTTTAACACAGCGTCTGAGGTCACTTTATCAGTGACATCATCACCTGCGTTCACCTTCAGCCTCCATACCTGTCGCATTACAATTGCTTGTGACAGGCGATGGAATACATTAAAATGAAAACAATTAGACAAAGTCATCTTTCGGACAACCTGAAAACACATATTTGGTTACACAGATTACCGGCGCTGCAGGCAAAACCAGCATTTCTCTCTACTTCTCATTTTCAATACATGCTTTTAAGTCAGTTTTCATAAATAATGAGTTTTATTATCAGCAGACCTGACTTCTATTCTTTATTCCTCTCTTTATTCTAATGCAAATTAATGTGTATTTGATTTGATAACACCTTATTTGCATATTTAATGATAACATTTAAACAAACCTGTAATAGAAAAATAATGTCTTAATGCACTGTGCGTAATATGGGGATATCTCTTATATGGTTATATAACCAATTTTAAAATGATTATTTAAAGCTATACTATATGACGTTCAACTCCATTTTTAAAGTCAGTTTAACATTACCTAAGTAAAACAGCAACAAAATGCTTTAAATACGTTATTGAAAATACTTACGTGGAGTTTTGCAAATAAAGAAAAACTTCTCTGAGCAGAGCTCATTAGTAATGTGACCCTTCTTGTTGACAGTGGTGCAGTTTTCACTCACAGACACATTACCAGGTTGTTTTTCAGACGGTTTCTGAACAGCGTTTGCGTTGGTCTGATCGGAGCTCTTCCTCGAGTCTCTGTACAGACCGATCCAGGCACAGCTGTCTTTTTGGATCATCATCTTTAGCAGCTGATTGTCACTCTCATTCTTGACCGTGTGTAAGTCTGTGTAGTTTTCTCTGCAGAAACTTTGGGCTTGTTTCCAGGACATCACCGGATCAGTAACTAGTACCGGCCCTTGGCCTGAGAAACATCCAAATGACCAATTAACTTTGATGGCAAAAACTTTTCCCCGTTTTACCTGCAATCACCATAACTTACGTGTTATATGTAATAATAGCACATTACACTATTTGTACTATAAATCGCTTGCACCTTTTAATCTGCTTTGTATTCTGGATACTGGGTACAACATCTTTAATTTATGTTTCCTGGGTAAAATGGTTTCTCACATTTGCTGCAAAAGCGTAGTCATTGAGATCCAAAAATCTATCAACCAGATATATTTTTTGACAGATTTTTTTTTTTTCAATTCAGTTCATGAATAAATCAGAGAACAAATATCTTAATATTTAAGTATTGCATTTCTTGTATTTCATATGATAACGTTATACAACAGAGTTTCCTGACTCTTCAGTGTTTTTTGCTATATCGCATGGACTCCAGTGAGGGTTAAGGGGGAGTCAATATCACCCAAACACAAAGATGAAACATATTTTCCAAAACACATTTATGACTCTGAATGAAAAATGTATTTTGAAACCAGTATTTTATGCACCAGCTGAATTGCTTTAAGCAATTTTCACATCAACTCCTCAACCTCATTTCACTAGAAATTAATGAAAGCACACAGTTTGTGAATAGTATATGAGTCTTACCACTTTGACAAACAATGACACATTTAAGATTGCAGTTGTCATCATGCCAATATCCATTTGAATGAAACGTCACACAGTCTTGCTCTCCTCCATAATTATCTGGCTGATTCTTATCCCATCTTGTGTATGTAGGGCATTCATTTTGAAAAGACCAGCGCCAGCTGTTCTCATCGTCGTAGAGTCTGATCCAAGTCTTAAATCCATATTTAGCTCTTAACATGTTTACTTCGTTCCACTCTTCGTCCGTCTGGACAGTGGCTAAGTCAATGTAGTGCTTTCGACAGAAATCTCGAGCTTCTTTCCAGATTTTATGCTCTTGGACCAGAACATAATTATGTGAGCTGCACAGAATGACTGAGAGAAAGCCTGTTTTAGAAGAAACTGAGTCAGGTTAATAAGAACAATTCTGCTTTCAAGCAAAACTAATTTGATAAAAGCCAAGACAATTATCAAGCATTCAGAACATTCCTTCAGAACCCCAGTTTTGTGACAAATCTACAGTACTGTGGAAGAGTCTTAGGCCACGAGTATTAGGCCACGAGCATTTCCAAACCTTATTTTAGTCATTAATATTAATAATGCAGTGAGATTATTGTCTGACAGCAGCCAGTGCTCCACACAGAGATCTGATCTGATCATCATCAGTCTGTCTGGAGTCACATGAAGAAACAGAACAAACTGAGACAGACTCCATCCAGAAGAACTGTGAAAGAACGTCTCCAAGATGAAGAAAACACCCACCTGGAAAGCTCCAGCTCTGTTCAGAGTTTTAGACACTTGTGTAAAAATGCCGTAAAAATTAGGGATGCTTTTAAAAAATAATGCCATATATATTTACTTTATCAAATATATATCTGGTATTACAGCTTTTGGTAAAACAGCTTTGGTTCCGAGTTACACCTGCCCATAGTTTTCCTGTTAGGATTTTTCCTTCATCTTGGAGACACTGCTGCAGTTTTTCTGGATTTAGTGTAAATCTGATATTTCCAACTGATAAGCTACCGTAAAAATAGAAATAACGACTTGAAAATTTCTTGTTGGTGAAAATACCAGTGGACTAAGACCTATGTACAGTACTCTAGATCCTACAGAAATGCACTTTACTGTATTTGTGTTATTTATGGTATAGACAGCCAAAAGAATACACATTTTTAAAGTTTCTGATATTCTTTAAAACATTCATACAATCAAACACTCACCTGAAAACAGAGTGAGGTGAATCAGGCTGTCTTCCATCACTGTTGAGGTTAGATTAGGCTAGTGAGCTCCTCTTGTCCTCTGCTAATAAATTGAAGTGTCTAAATTTGATTTAAACTATAGCATGACTGAGAAGTGAATGCACACCCATTTTCTTTTGTATATTTAAATCAGCATCTTCGTTAGTCATTAACAACAGATAATAGAAATTCATGGTGTGATGATTTGCTTGGCTAATGATGCATATCAAATGTGTTTTTACACAACTGCAGACCAAATCAGAGGAAGAAGGGGGTGATTTACGTGGGAAACCATCCATCACATGTCTGGGACAGGCTTCAGTCTGGAAGCAGAAGCAGAATAATACTGTATTTAATGGTTATTAATAACTGCTGGCAATTACGAGGCTCTGAAGACAAAGCGTTTTCATTCATTAGTTTATCATATAATACATGAACTAGTGAATTATAATGTAAATAAAAAAAATAAAAATAAATCGCCTTTTAACTAATTATACATGGTTGTTGATTTCATAGATGGTATGAGTCTCACGAGGATGAGGAGATACCAGGAGATGGGCCATTGCCTGAGGAGGGACAGGGCCATAGGAAGGCAACATCCCAGCTGCATGATGGGTAAATCAGTCTCAAATATAATCACCAGGCTTTTGAGGAGCATTTATTCATCTCTCAATCATAAGTGTATTGCACTGCATTAGCATATTCATTAAATGGCACCCATTGGGGTGGTTTGAAACCTCAATAAACACAGTTCCAGGGAGATGCTCATAGTTCTCAGTGGAACACAATGCATAGAGGCTAAAAGAGTAGGTTTGGTTGGAATGCTTTGGAACTGATGCAGAAACAACCACGGAGACTCAGGACTTTGATGTGAGCCCCCTCTGCTGGCCTCACTAAGACGTCAACTTTAGGTAACTAGTCCAAAGCTGAGCTGAATATTTCCTCAAGATATTTATATTCAGTCTAGCTTAACCAAGTCTGCTGAATCAGAGAGCAAATCTCTGCACAGATCACATACAAATGAAAACAGTCCATAGCAGCGCTAAACAAACATGGATTTCGATGTTAGATGCAACAGGAGATGGGCTTTTTCACTGGAGGAAGCATTATTATGGATTATTATGTTGGATTAGTTTTATATTTTGCCTTCTCCAGATGCTAACCGATGGATAGAGTGAATTATTGTGATAATTTTATCAGCTATTTGGACCCTCATTCTGACGGCACCCATTCACTGCAGAGCATCCATTGCTAAGACACTGGTAGTAAAGAAACAAATCTCAGCACAGTTTTAAAAAATGCCATGAAAAAATTTTTTTCATTGAATGATCAAATTTCACCACATGAAGTTGTCAATAAATTCCAGATGACTCAAACTAATAACTATGTTGTCATCTTCACCTTCATTAGGTAGTTATTTGTATAATGGATACACAAATAAAACTCCTCTCGCATGCAAAAGTACAGGAAAATGAGCCTCTAGGCTCATGCAAATCAATGGGATGGTCTGAGGTGGATATGAACTCAACATATGACATCACTGGTGTCTACAATAATGAAACATTTATAAAAAGACATACAAATAAATGTGTGTGCATGTATTCCACCTGTAAGGTGCTTTGGATAAAAGCCTCAGCTAAATGAATAAATGTATATGTTGTGCCTCACTTGTCTTGTAAAAACAGGAGAGAAAGTGCTTGTGGATTTAATATCCTCCAGTCACACTGTGTGTGCTCTCGAAGTTAAAAATTACATTTCATTTATTGTGAATAGCATCTAAATTGAAGAGATTAAAAAATCAAGGAGGGAACTTGATTGTATTCATCTGTACTTGATTGGATGTTGAGATGTGGGTGTGGCTCTGGGGGACAGATGAAAGCTTGCAGTTGATTGTGGGTGGGGTTTAAAACACACTTAAAAATTGGAAACACTTTTTCCTGAAGAGACACTAATGAGAAAACCCTCTAAACCATTCTAACCAGACCAGACTGGGAGAGCAGCAAACCACTTTGATTTAGGATGTTTGTCCTCAAGTGATCAGGGTTCATTTGACTGGTTAATGGGGTCAGTCAGATGCTGCAACTACACCATCTGTCAGCTAAAGTCATTTAGAAATTGTTGTTCGTATTGTAAGAAGCTTTAAAAAAAACTCAACTGTGGAAGTGTAATTTGTTACCTCATCCTCTTCAGTCGAATGACAGTTGTGAAAAATCTAGGGCTGCCTTAAATGTTAATAGTCTGTAAAAAAACAAAAATTGTCCATGATGGACAGATTGTTAACAGATGATCCTTGATTTTTACTACAGTCTTCATGAACTGGAATGTGACAAAACTCAAACGTGGTGAAACTTTCATGCCTCACAAGCATGAAAAATGGAGTCTATAACCACACAAGCAGCACAGGTAGTGCAGCTCATCCAGGATGGCACAACAATGCGAGCTGTGGCAGGAAGGTTTGCTGTGGTGCTGTGGAGAACATTCTGCTGCCTGCAACATCCTCCAGCATGATCGGTTTGGTAGAGGGTCAGTAATGGTGTGGGGTGGCGTTTCTTTGGAGGGCCTCAAGGTTGGCCTTGAGTTCCTCCTAATGCTAGACAATGCTAGACCTCATGTGTCTGGAGTGCGTCAGCAGTTCCTGCGAGGCATTGATGCTATGGACTGGCCTTAGCATGGTTCAAATCATACTTATCTGACCGCTATCAGTTTGTAGCAGTGAATGAGGACGTATCATATCAATC
>JAUYWG010000040.1:612034-628206 GCA_034779775.1 Enteromius afrohamiltoni | reverse complement strand
ATTAACTTCTCATGTAAAGTCAGGGCAGGCGGCAAAATGGCGGAAAGCAATACACAGGCAGAAATCAAACACGGGAATCACATGCTCTCAGTCACCTGAGTTTTAATTACCGCCACCTGAATGCAATCAGGTGAGTTAAAAGCCCCAGCTCAACAGTTACACATTGGCTGAGATCAAGGTAACGTCTTCTAACTTACCTTAAGCCTTTCCTGCTACGAAACCTCACGCCTTTGTTACTGCTCACTTCTGCCTTTGTGGTTCAAGGAACTTCATGTTAATGTCCTGCTTCTCGGAGGAAACTCACGGAATGTAGTTGGGAGTTTACGCACCTTGTTTTACCTCACCACGGAACTCATCGTTCATTCAGCATACACTGCTCTCCTTCAACATGTGAGAATACCTTGTCACTTAACTGTGTTCACTCACCTGCCTCACTCAATTGTTTTCCAGACCGCTGTACGCTCACCCATGCCGAGCTCTACACCATCTGAAGCTGTAAGGAAAAACAGACACAAGGATTAACACCACTGAGATTACTTGATTCATCTCTCATAGAGGAAAGGACACTTCGATCAGGAGATCATTTAAGGACTCACCTCTAATGCTGCACGAGATCTCTCAACGCTCCGCTACAACCACTCCAAGAACGATTTACTGATCCATTCTACCATACTCAAACTCTTAATAAAATTATTTGTTTATACTTACCATCAATCTCTGTCTCCTTCCTACTGAGCGTAACTGCCACGGTAAACGTTGTGAGACCTGATGGCCGAACAGACAAAACTTGACTTCACTCTAGAGCAGACCAGAGTCGTAAAACTGATCAATGGCCATCTCGGACGCCTCTCTGTCTGGGAAATGGTAACCAAATGATCAGTCAAGAGACTGAAGACACTCAGGGCACTGTTCTGCTGAACCTCCCAGTGGCTTGTTAATACATAGCTCCACGACCGGTTCATAAATAATGAATCTCAGAGCCTAATGCCTTTAACACTGGACAGCTAATGTTCGGTGAAGATTGGAAACATCTGCTTAAGTGTTGAACTTTAACCACACACTAGTGCAAATTCAGGACAGCGGACAGTCATACAACACAGTCTTTGATTAACACTCTGGGAAAACTCCCTAAAACGCGCTTTGCGTGTGACCCTCGTTGACCTGTCCAGCACGCACACACCAGCCCCGCCTTCTCTAAGGAGCACGCAGTTTCTGTGTCCTGAACAAAGGGACGCTGGAATGTCTTTGGAAGGAACAAAAACTATTTATCGACATCATGTGATAGTGGGTTAACGCGTAACTTCGTACATCACGTGAGCATGTTATTGGGTGAATGAAGTTTAATAGGTATCCTATGTATTAATTATATACAAATTTAGTATGTAACGAACGCGCAGAAGATGGGGAATCTCTCTGTGGGTATGGGTATTCGATATCTTTAATCAGGAAGAAGTTATAACGCTTCATAAAAGTTTATACCCAAACTTGAGACCCTGCCTTTACATTCTGGGGTGTCAAATGTATGTTAATGTATGTGAAATATGTATCAGAAGGACCCACTAAGGGCGAAGACCCGCCTCACAACACTGGACTGATTGGTCACCATCACTCGGGGGCGGGAGAGAACTCCACATGTTAAAAACAGGATGCCGGCAAAACATCTGTGTGCTTGGTGCATTTGCAAAGATGTGAATTTACATCTACTTGGTGATCTTCTCTACAACACCGATCACCATCAAGGAGAAGCGACCGTGGCAACCAGCGAACAACTCAGAGAAAATTAGGAAACTCAAGAGAAGTGCAACTTAGTCTGCTTGACCGCAGCACAGCGCAATCCATCTTTGCCCTCCTCCTTTCAGGAACTCATTAAAACAGCTCATCCAGACTGCTGAAGCCTTCAACATCAACTCGCAACTAACTTCTGAGAACGGTGTGCAAAGACATCAGAAAGCCAACCCTCCAACCAGAGACCACTGAAGACGATGCGTCATCTGACCAGCTCAGAGCGGTAAACGCAACAGGTTCCTCTACTCGCTGAATGATGCAAATTGAACTTAAGGCTATAAGCTGAACTTCTCCTGGTTGGTTTCTCATGGGTTATGGTTCTAGAAACCAGCAGCAAGTGTTTTAAAATACAGCAAAGCTCATAACTTTACAAGTTTAGACTGCGTGCGAATGTGTGTGTGTGAGAGAGAATGTGTGTGTGTTTACGTAATCCTAGGTTTAGTGTTTGTACAGAAGATTAGTTCCAACAATAAAAGTGTATTCTCATTATTAAGAAACATCTGCTTCACGTATTGTGTTTTGGAAGAGTCAAACATTGCTTAGATCCTGAGCTACCCCGCTCTTAGACAGAATGAAACATTAAACATTTGTTTTAATTCGCTGATCACGAGTTAAACAATTTGATTAAAATACACTAGATTACTAAACACTGGACGGATTAGCCGATAGAGTGTATCTCATATTTTTAAAATCCAGGAATAACTATATCTGGAGATTCATTTACGTAGATTAACCAAAGAGCTAATTAAACAAAGAAATTAAACGTAAGGTTATTCCCCAAAGTTGATTAATAAATTTATTTATTAATGTAATAATTCGCCTTACACAACGTTTTAACGATAAAATGTACAGAAAATATAAATATTATGAACATGTATATGTAACTATAAATAATACAAAATGAAAGATTAAAAAATAAGTTTTAAATATGCAATGTCTTGTAATTTTGCCCAGACCACCAAGGCGAACGCATCATGCCCGGACCAATATGGCGTAATATGCGTCAGAAGTGGAGGTGACGTATTTCCGCTCTTAAATGGATATTTATAGACGTTTCATGCATTCAGTAGCATTGTATAAAGCAAATTGTAATAGTTCTAATAATGTCAGAGGTGCTCAGACTACTTTGTATTCTTGTTTTTAGTGACTGGAAGTGTCAGAGATTGTGAGACCACTGAGAGAAAGAGAAGAATGTGGTTAAAAGCAGAAGTTGCTGCTGTGATGAAACATTTCTAATTCCATATCACCCAAGGACATTTGGCCACTAAATCAGAGTGTCTTCAGTGTAAAAGAGTGTTCACCAATTCTGTTCCTTACTGCTGTTGTAATGTACAAACACTACCCATCACACGCTTTTTGAACAGTACAAATATATACAGTATATATACACGGACACCGTCAGACATGATGTTGAATCAATATATTTTGTTGATCCTGGATCAACTTTGCTGTCCAAAAATATAAACTTATCCCAATCCTTACCCTTAAATCTAGCCCTACCCAAAATTTTGGATCATTGGGAAATGATAGCTGATTAACAAGGGTGTAGAAGCACCTAACCATGATTATAAGCCTAAAACAGATATTTCCAGAAAAGTTATTCAATTCTCAATTCTGACTGGTTGATTGGAATGTTGTTCCAGGGTCAACAAGGAAGTTGATCCAGGAACATCTTGTACTTGGTGAAATCACGCTCTATACACAGACACACACACACACACACACACACACACAGTACTGTGCAAAAGTCTTCGGCCACTAGTATTTTCAGCAACAGAAACTGGTTTTAAGTGTTATTTCTATATTTTGCAGTAACGTGTTAGTTGAAAATATCAGTTTACATTTCCTAACATTATTTCTGTCATTAATTGTAATAATGGAGTGAGATTATTATAAGCACCATCATCATCAATGTTTAAAATTAGTTTTGAAACTGGTGTACTAAAGCCAAAAAGGATGTTGCCATCACTCAGATGCCTCTAGAATAATGAGGAATTGTTTCAATGATTGAGTCTGTTGCATTAAAATCTGTCTTCAGCAGGTTTCATTGTGAATGTGTTGTTTTATACTGCATTTATCGAGTCTAACTAAAGTAGACACATTGTATCTCTATAGGAATTCAGTAAGAAGTACTTAAAACCCTTTCACACGCAACTTTGTCTGTCATATGACGCCATAACTCATGCCCGTCTGAATGACACATCATTGTTCTGACATTTTTACAGATGTAATGCTAAGCAGGTGCTATATATATATGTATAACGCATGTTGTCCATTACAAAATCAAAATCCACTTTAGATCAGAATCATGAGTTATTACAAGCACTTGGTGGTGGTTTAAAATGGGTTTTGGTCTGTCTTTGTTGTCCTATTTGTGTGTCATATTCTAATGAGCTGTGACGTCATTGTGACATCACACTGTCCTTACAAACCTTTTTGTCCTTATAATTCAGTTTTCTGTCTGCTAGGACATATGTCCTTCTAAATCAGCAAAAATCAGGATGTTGTTTTATAAATTATAAATAAAAAAATAAATTTGGGATTTGATGCCTTATTTTTTTTAAAGCATTTACATTTTTATTTGAAAGCTCTGTTATAAAAGGAAAGCTTACTTCCATATTTATTTTTCTGGTTTGAAGGAACTGCCCTTATAATGCAGCCTTACCTGTATGTGTGTGTTTTGCCTCAACTTCAGTCAGAGAGATGATGGCAGCAGTGGCTTGCAGGATGTGTTTGAAAGAATTGAAGAAGTTACAAGATGTTGCGTCAGTCCCACCTTGTGGAATGAAATGTCCAATAAGAAATGGTAATATTCTGAAAAGGCACCAGTTTTGAGCTGCTGTTTCCAACAATCTGGTCTGTTTCAAAACATTTTGTGGTAACGTCTGTGGAATATTACCTTTGTCATTCTTTCCAATCTGAAATGCTGTTAAAGAGTGAAAATATTTCAGAAAAATGCAATGCTTTGATGACTTTGGTGATCACAATGGGTATAATGCACTTCAAGAAATCTTAATAGAGTCTTAATTGGTCAAGATTTAGTCACCGTTTCATATTAATTCTGTTCTCTGACAACAGGAAGTATATCAATGATAATAAAATTAATTAAAAAAAAAAGTTTTATTGAGAATTTATCTGCATCATAATAGTATATGTGGCCAGAGAGGCAAACCAATTTAATAAATAATAAATGTACATTTTACATGTTTAGAAGAAGTGAGCTGCCCTGCAGCGTGAAAACGGGAACAGGCTTGTCTAAGTCTCAATTCCAATAAAGGGAAGTAAGGGGAACCCTGTATTTCTATGTACTATTTTTATGTGTAATAGACAAGTTCTTTGGAAAAACATCAATGACCTTCTATGAACATTGCATAAAGCATCTATATCTGTTCATGCTCATTTCAATTATTAAAAGTATAAAAAAAACTTGAAAATTATTCATTTTAGATACATTTACAACAGATAAAAATGTGGGATTAAATTGTGATTAATTATTAGTTAACAAATGACAGTAATTTTTAATATTTTACTATATCATTCAGACTTTTTAAAATATAAAATACAGGGTTTAGGCCTGCTTACAGGATTAAAAAATAAATGACAAGATGTATTTTTCAGCATTTTATTGATATTATTCAGCCATGTGACAGTGACAGCTAAATATATATATATATATATATATATATAAAAGGCTCCTGATTAAACATGTTTTCTAGTGATATACATCCAAATGCAAAGCATCACAAGATGATTTCTATAGGTTAGTAATGTTATCATTACTATAAGTTACTTTTTTAACAACAAAAATAATAAGTAATAAAAGACTTAATAATAATACTAATAACAATGATGATGATGAAAATATTTATAATAATAATAATAATAATACAGCTTTTTTAAACAAACAAACAAATAAAAAAAACGAAGAGTTTGTTTTTAATCTTGCATCTTATGGCCAATGCATAATTTTTTTTAGCCACGGCAAATATTATTAAACGAACAGAAAATGTAGACAAAAATTTGACATTTAAAATGTTTACTGAATGATTTAAAAATACTAATTATAGCCTTATAAAACTGTGTATTAAAAGGAAAAATCACTCAGGCTTTACTTATTCTTTTATTAATATATACAGTAATAACGTAGGCTAAAATACAATCAATAAAACACCATGTTTACCATAAATATTATACATACAGTATTTTAGAGATTAAGCATCACAAGTACAAAATATAATTAAGTGTAACAACAACAAAAACAAGAATAATAATTAACCAGACAGTTTTCAGTAAAATAAACTCAGCAAACTTGTTTCACGTACATTAATGGAAGCATTAACATAAACATTTAATTTAAATACTGAATTGCTTTTATGGTCTATAGTTTGTGTAGTAAATGTGCAAAGGGTAGTGTGGTAAAAAAAAAAAAAAATTAAATAAAATAAAAACCTTGTTATGTATGTTGGTGTTCTAGTTGTAGTTATTGCCATATAAAGCTATGTTTTAGATTTTGAGTATAAAAACAAGCACAGTAAAATGCTTTTTAATGCATGTCACTATTAACATGAGATACAACAGCACTATTGATAACAGAATCATTCATATTTTATAGGCTCTGAGAAGTATGCAATAAACCTCAATAGATTATAGCTGGTGGTGATGAATGTTCGCTGCTGCTTTAGTTCCGGACCTTACATGATCGCCCCCTACTGATCATGTCTTTCCTGTGTTAGAGCACTCCCTGTGGTCCACTGTACGTGCAGTTTGGGTGGCCAGATCTGAAAGTGCTGCTTAATATTTAATACTTTCATAAAGGTCACTTAATTTAACTCTTACGTACTTTTCTTTAGTCATGCACTTAAAATCAGCCTTTTTAGGGATAGTTTAGGTTAAAATATATAATATTTCACCATTGTCAAAACTGACACTGACTACAATAGTGCAGTGTTTTTCAGCTCACTTAGCAGAAGGTTAAACTGAGCTGCAGTTTTCAGTGAATAAGATGAAGTTTTTTCGGCTGAAATGCAGCACACTACAGTAAAACAGCTGTTTTGTGAATTCACTACAGAGTGTTTGTCCTGGTTGTGTTTCTGACTCTGACGTCTACAACAGCAGCAAACAGACTTCATCATATTACCAACATCGGGCCTTATGAACATGTACAGAAAACAGTCAGCAAGTGGATTCACACACACAAGCATTCGTGTATAGCGGCAAAATTTCTTAGCAATACTGTAAGAGCGAGAAAACCTCACAATACATGCCATAATCACATAAGGGAGACTGAGAAATGTGTAAGTCAACAGCACCAGGAATAAACTGCCCAAAATTAATTTGCGCTTCTGAGCAGTCAGTGATATTGAGCGAGAAAGACCTCGACAAGTGCCAGCAAAACAGAGAATGACTATGGGGTAGGGCATTAAACACGCTATTAACATGGACAGACGTCTCAAATAAACATAAGGGTATATTTCTGCACAGGTCAGAGGAACAAGCCAGAACATCACAGAAATAAAACAGGAGAGTTTGAGTGATTTGTGAGATCTGTACCAGAAAGGATGAGAAATCAGAAGATATCGCTCAAAAGCAATACATGCCATAAAATACAGACCCACCATCAAAAAATAGTTATATGCACCAGCCAGCCGAGGTGTCCATGAGGTCATTGCTGCTATCAATATACTAATGACCTGTGCGAGATCTGAAAGTATCAAATTACTAACAAAAACTGAAGCCGCAGGCCGGGATTTGATGATGAAACACAAGGCAATCAGAGTTACGATCATGACTGGGATCTCAATGCCTGAAAGAACACGGATAAATACAAGTTCTGCGTAACCATCCTGAAGATAAGTACTTTGTAATTCCATAAACTGTCTAAAGAGTAAATCATCATCTGATGCAGCCAAGTCGTCGATGCTGATGTTATGTTGTGCCATTGTTTCATAAATGCCTGAGGAAGCACTGAATAACAAACCAGTCATTAGTTTTCATTGTGTAAGAAATGCTTTCATTTCTTAATGTAAAAATGACTACGTTTACATGCGCACGAAACATGCGATTATTTCCAATAATCAGAGTAAGGACTTAATCGCATTATGTTTACATGTCAAGAGCAGGTTTTTCACTCCCGTTTACATGCTTATTATTCGCTAAGAATTGTGGTTAATTTTCTACTGCCATATTCACATATATGACAATCTCCCCATATGTAACTTAGAAGTCATCTTAATAGGTTATGATTGTCTCAGTCTCACGGTATGTATTTGTTTATTTGTTATTTGTGTTTAATCATTGTATAATGGCACAATGATTATTTTTCGTTTAGTTTTTTTAACTCAATTTAGAAAAAACGTTTGGAGCATCTTAATTAACTTAACGTAACTTAATTTAATCTATTTATTCGTGGGAGGGACACGTTTATTTAGATATTTTCGTAAGTCCAGCAAACTAATGCATTTAAATTGGATGCACCTTAGTTTAAAAAACTAGACTTAATATAACTAAATAAATGTGTCCCTGCCACAAATAAATAGATTAAATTAAATTACGTGACTAAATCACAACTAGGTCTTTACTTTTAAAAAACTAAAACTTATACTATATTTAAGATGCACCAAAAGTTTTTCTAAATTGACCTAAAAAAACTAAACGAAAAATAATCATTGTGCCATTATACAATGATTAAACACTATTAAACGATTTTAATAGCCGAAACAGTAGTAAAAGCCGTAAAAGACTGGTCAGAGCGACATATTACGATTAAGGTGTTTACATGTCTGAATATTTCGATTAAAATCGGCGTAGGTCACCTATGTTAAAACAATTATGCTTGCTGCGATTATGATCTTAATCTCATTATTATAATCAAAGTATTGTGTTTACATGAGGTAAAGTTTAATCGCAATATTGTCAAAATCTCATTGTTATCGCATTAAGAGGGTCCATGTAAACGCACTCATTGTAAAACAGATGGCCTAAAATGTTTACTCTGTCTTTAATTAAAAAAATACTCAACAACTTACGACAGAACGTGTCCAGTTGGTTTGTTTTTTTTCCCACAGAGAACGTTCAGCGTCACACTTTCTACGGCCATCAACTGAAGATGCGAAAAAATGTAAATAAACTTTTAGTCAATTTATTAGGCAAGTTTAACATTTCTGATTTGAACAGTGAGATCTTACCGTCGTGTAAAGAGCAAGACGACTGGGTGTTTATTGAGAGACAGTTCTATGCGGAAACAAGAATTGTTAGAGTTGATAGTTGATAGAACACAATAACAGCAATGAAAAATTAGATTTTTCTTGCAGGAATCCACAGAAGCGGATGACAATCAAACTAGAGCTCAGCTCCAACCCCAATTAAACACACTGAAAGATTCACTCAATCATTGTTATATAAATGATTTGTAATGATTGTTTTTACTGTAATTAATGCTGAAAAAAGGTCATGAAAACGGGTAGTTTAAATGTAAAACTCTGGATTATTCAGGTAGGGTAAAGATAGTTAAATCCAGCCTAAACTTTAAAGCACTCACTCACCCGCAGGTTGCAGTCCTTCAGGAATGATGCAGAAGACTCCTTTGTGGTTCTTCTTCTTTGAGGCTCAGTTTGTAGTTAAGGGTAAAGTCTCACGGGAGGCAATAGTAACAATAAAATCTCTTATTTTATTGGTTACAATACAAGGTATTTTTTTGTTTTGTTTTTGCTAAGTTACAAGTTTTATAATCAAACTCTAAGCAGCAATACTGGATGTTCTATATCAGGTCCTTCACACATAATGCAGGAAGCATCTGAAGAGTAGTTTACTTTTCAGACTTTTTATACTACACTTTGTGTACGACACATTAGTCATCAATTCCTCAATGTCTTGCATGATGCAATCTTCTGGTTGCCTCTGTAACTCATACTTAATAAGGCAGCGGTCTTTCCTTTGCTGACTGTGTCTCGCACTCTTCCATTTCTTCTTCATGGCCTTCATGGTCTGCTTCATCTCTTGTTGGTGTTGAGACATGCCCTTTTCACCCACGTGTCAACCTTTATGGTTGCTTCATACTTACTCATTCTAACAAAGCAAGTTTTGGAATTAGAAGGATTTTTTATTTATTTTACTTTATTTAGTTTGTCTTGAAAATTTGTGCCTGTACCCAGTTAGACATCTATTTGATAGGCGGGACATCCAATAGCTAATGTAAGATCTCACACATCTTTAAAAAAGTCCTTAACCTGGACACATGTACAACACAGCACGATATTCGGCTGTCCCAGACAAAAGATTGTCATTGTAAATTGACTGTGGTGGTGATCCTCAACAGCATGATCAGTGTTTTTGCTGTTATGATGCACGTTTACTGACCAACCAATAAAAGCGTGTCACGATATCAATGCAACATGGAGCCAAAACATGAAACTGCTTACCTCACGCTCTTATCCCTTCTTTCACTTCCACTTTTTCTCAAAATACATAAAGAAAAACACAACCGTTCATGTGTGACTCATCATGCTATATTTGTTTAGCACTGGTGCACTGGTGGATGTTTCATTTTTCTATAGTAAGTATGAGTCAGTAGATCCATGTCCATTTGTCATTACATGACAAATGTGAAAAGAATAATTAACACAGCATAAAATATCAACTTTCAAAACGTTGTACCTGCCAAACCAGTTTAAAATAAACTAATATATTTAAACCAATCGTATAACAAAGAAACAACCAAAAATAAAGACAAAATAATAGAAAAAATGAACTGCATTTGAACAGCATAACAGTTCAAAATTACGAAATTCTCAAACACCCCAGAGGCATGCCACACCTAGGTCTGGGAACAGCTGACTTCAGAGGAAACAGTTAAGCCCCTGTATATTGTTTGTGTTTTCTAGTAAAATGACAGATGAAGGTTAAAAGTATAACCACAGAAGAAAATTGGGAATTTCCCACCCTGATAGCACACGTACGTCTTTTGGGTGTCTGCAGACATGGACAACATAAATGTACGACCTTTAAAAACCACCTCCATATGAAATTTAAGACCTAAACCTGCAATGGAAATAAACATTATATTACATGTGTATATGTAAAACTTTATGTGTTTAATGTATAAAGAAAACAGTATATTTGCTGTAGTGAATTATATTTATATTTATATTTTTACAATGAACGTTCCATAGCAGCAGACAATGTTCCATGTAAAATATCCCCACAAAAGCATAGCATCGCCAAGATTTCTGGTGGTGTAAATTTATTCTCTGCGTTTGCATACTTAAATCTGCATATTTTTTATTTACATTTGCAAAGCCCTAATTTTACATATGCATGCAGTTTTTGCTATATTAAACATAAAACGTTGGATACTGACATTTGAAATTATTGAAGTGAAGTTTTTGCAAATAAACTAGTTTCGAGCAGGAGCTCGGAAGATTGGTCACAGCTGGCTTATCAATTTCCTTATTACACCTGCCCAATCAAATCCCCTGCAACCCACCATAAGTAGCCCGTTCTCCTTCCTTCTGCACCTCGCCTTTTGCACATTCTTCGGAATCGCACAACCAAAGACACATCCTACAAACACCTTCTTACTTGACCCAAACGTATTTTAACGTAACATATTTTACACACCCTCTCACCCATTTTTTAGGTTCACTGATTCATTTAGTCTTTGTTTATTTAAAAACAGGCAAATCACACTTGATGGTGCAGATGTCGTACACAGGATCAGCAAACTGAAGGAGGCAAAGGACAGTAGCACTCTGAGACAAGTGGTCATCAGATTTCTTTCCAGGCCTGCAAGGGATTTGGTGTGGAAGCTCTCAAAGGCAAACAATCTTCTGTTTAACAAACACCTCCACTTCAAGGAAGATTTAATTGCAGCCGAACTGCAGCCACTGGTGGAGACAGCACGAAAAGGAGGAAAAAGAGTGCACTTTGTTTGCAACAGGGCTTAAATGAACAACAAAGGAGTCTGTGTATCCTAGTGACAGATGATTTGTATACATATTACATATGCTTTTCTAGGCTAGATTATTTGTCTTGTTTGCAGCCAAAATATGTAAAATTCTTAACTCGAGAAGGATTTTCTATACAAGAAAAAATGTTCTTAAGTCAAGTCAAAATTTTTACTTAAAAAAAAAAAAAAAAAAGCAAACATAATCTGCCAGTGGGGTAAACAAAATAATCTTGTTTTCTGTTTGAAATAAGAATATTTTGCTTGCCCAATTGGCAGATTATTTTGCTTGTTCTAAGCAAAAAGTCAATTAATTTTAATTTTTTTTCTGAAAATAAGACCATTTTAAAAAAAAATTACATTTACTTTGTTACATGTACTTAAGTAATTTTGCTTCAGTAACTTATACTTTTAGAGCATATTTAAACATGGGTACTTTTACTTAAGTATATTTTTAGTGAAAAAACTGCACTTTCACTTCGTTACTGTGGGTGATGCTCCTCTCGTTACTTCATCTTAATGCAAATGCTTCCATTAATTTCAAATGTGCCGTCTACTTTTCTCTGGTTAATGATTGATTCCCATTTGCAGACGATTCATTCTATTGAGTCAATTCTGTTCAAAGGATTGATCAAACCAGTTCGCGAATTAGTTTGATTGATTTGTTTAGTTCCTTGCCACACGCGTTGAATCGTAAGAGAACGTTTGAGAACATCAAGACTGGCTTTGGATCTACAGTCAAATCTGAAAAAGGCTTTTGTTTGCTAGCTATGAAGATCTTAGATGAACACCTTGTGTGCTGTCTACAGTTCCACAGGTATAGATATGCTATGTTCGATTACAGTACAAGATAGCACTACCTTATACATTAAATACATTTATTAATATTTAATAATACATTAGCCACTTGCGTCGCCATCACCTCGCTCCGTTTTTTAAAGAGGGAGAAAATAAGTGTTCTTTTTGAAAAATAAATGTTGTGTTTTGACTTAATCTGTACTTTTTTTACATTTAATCATCTCTGTACCTTGATAACTTGAAATAGAAAGGGCAAATGACCTCCCGCTATGTTAGAGCTCACATACAGTACTGTACAGTAATATTGATGAATCGAAACCGAACCATTACCGTGACCAGGAAACCATGATACAAACCGAACTGTGGGCTCACTGTAGCGTTGCATCCCTAGTTACTACTAGTAACTGCAGTTTTTTTATCCAATACTTTTTTACTCTTACTCGACTAATTACTTTTACTGTTACTTGAGTAAATATTTCAATGAGTACTTTTACTTTTATTGGGTACAGTTTTGGGTACTCTACCCACCTCAGAAAGTTATTTTGCAAAGACAAATAGAAATTCAATTTTTCCAATTAGTGCAAGAGGTTTATGTAATATTAGGAATATTACATTAACAGGAAATCTTTATTTTTATATTGTAAAGGGAAGGGTCCAGATTTTTACTTTGTGCAGGAAACACATTCTGGTAAAGTTTTGGAGAAGTTAATGGGAAAATTATATTTGGTTTGTCCATGGCAGCAACAGAACAGCAGAGGTCACAATCCTCAAGGAAAAGTTGGTGCCATGTTCTTAGCCATGAGAGAAAAATTCTTGAAGATTGGTAATACTAGAAGTAAACATTGATCAGTCACATGATATTTTTGTGAATTCATATGCTGCCAACAACAAATATTAATATGGAATTAAAATTGATGCAGATCAAGAACAAATTTCCTGATGCTAAAATAAGATGGGGAGGGGACTGCATACATAATGACTTTTTAGGTACATGGCCACCCAAAGAAGATGTTTTGTGTGAGTGTAAAAAATGTATTCCTTTGTTTAGACTTAAAAGATAATTGGCGTTAAGAAAATCCAAACAAGTTTTTGTATACATGGAGTAACAAAGATTAGTCTTAACAGTTAAATATTGTTTTTTTTTCAGATGCTCATGTCATGCCTGCTGCTCCTGGACCTACTTCCATCAAATCAGATAAGTCTCCATTTTCTCATATGCCAAGCCCGAAGTCACTAACGCCATGCCTGCCACTTCAGGGTCTGCCTACACACGTGCCTGTTGCTTCATGACCTGCTCACTTCACACCTCCCACCTCAGAGCCTTATCACTCCATGTTGGCCCTTGATGAGCTCCTACAGAATATGACAGCCATTAGGAAGCTTCAGTCCAAGATGGCTGCCATGCAAGAAGCTATGGACAAAATGGCTGCAAGACTAGAGGCTCATTGCAAAATGGCCACCATTCAGTTCTCAGCTAATCAGGTCTGAGAACCATACGTGGCTGGCCAGAACTGCACTACAAGTAGTAGGCTTACCGCATCCCAGCGCACTCTCTTAAGAACTCCTCGGTGTGGAGCATCCATTTCCTGGGCTTCAGCCCCTGCCTCAACAGGATGTCTGCTGCTATGTTTAGATGCCCAGGAATGTAGACAGTTCTCAGTGAGAGGAGTCTGTCCTGGGCCCACATAAGGATCTGGTGCGCTAGCTTGTACAAAGGGCGCGAATGCAGACCTCTTTGGTGGTTTATGTAAGAGACCACAGATGTGTTGTCAGTGCGCACCAACACATGTTGATCTCTTGTGTCTTGGAGGAGGTGTTATAAAACGCCAAAACACGGCTGGCATCTCCAGGCAGTTGATGTGCCACATGAGCTGGCGACCACTCCTCAACCAGTAAGAGACACATACGTCTCTAGTATTACTCAGTTACAAGGAGTTCCCAGGCCCTGCGACAAGAACAAAGGTTTCCTCCACATGTCTAAGGCACGTACAGCTCTGCATGAATCACTTTGAATCTATGGATAAAAGAGAGCTGCAAGCATCATTAAAAGAAGGGGTTTTTACTCTAATTCAAAATTTCAAAAAGATATTCTTCACTCAGAGCAGTAGTTCCCAAACACGTTCCTGGAGGCCCCCCGACACAGCATGTTTTCCATGTCTTCTTAATCAAACACACTTGAATCAGTTCATCAGCTTATTAGTAGAGACTCCAAGAGCTGAAATGGGTGTGTCAGACATAAGGAGAGATCCAAAATGTCCAGTTTTGGGGGCCTTCATGAATGTGGTTGGGAACCACTGACTTAGATAATTGGAGGCCTATTAGTCTTCTATATATTTTGCCAAATTGTTTGCACATATATTTACTAAAAGACATGGATTAGATGAAAATTGATGTAGAACTGACTAGATTTATGCAAGGAAGACACATTAACAATATTAGATATATTTTAGATGTGGTGGATTATAATTAATACATAATAGTCTTCTATTGTTTATAGCAGCATATTTGTACTAAGCCACTATCTTGGTAAGGGCAAACATTTGACGCGTGATTCTGTTGTATAACTTTTTCGCTGTATTGTAGAACGTTTTTCAGAGAGACCAGGAGACGCTTCGGATATTTTAAAGCAGAATTTTCTCTTTATTCAGGATAATAATGAAGTGAGAGGAGGTATACAGGTGTGAACAAATGGCAGATACAGAACAGGAACTTTTATTTAGAAAGGACTTTTCCCAGCCTAGATCTTAGTTAGTGTAAGTGTTATTTAAACGCACAGGTGCTATAGAAACCTTAACGCAAAAGGCAGAGCTGAACCTTGAAAGGATTGACATTCACACTTAGCTCGGGAAACTTAAACAAATGTTCTGGAACTAACAAAAGGCTACTGTCTCACTATAATTTTTCTATTAATAACAAAATATAAACATAATTATATACAATAGATCAAACTATCCAATTCAGCCCAAAATATAACCATAGAAAAAGAAATTTCTCCAACAGTCTAATATTTGTTGAGTTCCATAAGGCTTTCGACATTGTAGAACATTTGTTTTGTTTAAAAAGACTGATTTTTTTGGATTTGACACGTATTTTTTAAAAGCTGTTAAAACGTTATACACTAAGGACGCACTAGTTTTGTAAAATTGGCCTAAGGAAGGTTATAGATTTGAAATTGGCAGAGGAATAAGACAAGGTTGTCCATTTCCCCCCTTTCTTTTTCTGTTACAACCCAATTATTAGCTATTCATCTCAAGAAAGAATATTTTCAAGGTATTACAACTAATGTCAATTTGCAGACGATGCAACACTCTTTCGAAAGATATAAATGAAGTTTTTAAAGCAGTTGATTGCACTGTGAATTAACTTAACTTAATCTTTGCAGGGGAGGTTCCTTTTGTCCAAGGCGGAAGGAATTTCTAGGTCAGTTTATGTTTTCTTATTTGATTTACCTTCTAAAGTATTTGAAATGTTGGACAAAGTCTACTTTATTTGGAAAAGAAAACGTATAGGTTACTTGCGTAACCACTGTTCCCTGAGACATTTCACTCGTACTGCGTCTGCTAAGACGCATGGGGGAAAACTCCTTTTTCCCCCTAACTGAAGCCTATTCTAAAACGCAGTTTTATTATCTACTAAAACTGCACGGTCA
>JAUYWG010000040.1:575155-587199 GCA_034779775.1 Enteromius afrohamiltoni | reverse complement strand
GTGTGTGTGTGTACATATACTGATATTAGCATGCTCACAGATGTTTTGTTGTTTGTTTTTTAGTGATCAGAATCACAGCAGCGCAGAGTCCTGTCTCCTCAGCACCGAGCATCTTCACACTGATGACCTATAGGAGCGCTGATGTTTGCCTAAACTAACATTCTCTGGTAAAACAACTTTTTATTTTTCTTGAAAAGAAGCAGCAAACGCTTAAATATAAGGTATTATGTAGAGGTTTCACTTGTTGAACAGAATCTGTTTTCAGGATTGACTGAAAGTCTGTTCACATCTCTGTAGTTAGATCAGTGTGCTCAACTTATCTTTGACCTTCATTATGTATTCATTATGTATGTTTTAAATAAAATACAAATCATTTAAAAAAAACAGTTTTTTTTTCACATCTCCTCACATTATTTCTTAACTGCTTCAGTGACAGTCACTAATGTGCCATTAGGGGAGGGGTCTTTGCCTCTTCAGGTGAGAATCACTGAATATTAATGACCATTCTCACACCCTCGCATACTGGCTTTCAGCCTCAAAACATGTCTTTTAAAATTTAAAACACTATATTGTTTTCTCTGAAAAAGCAAATGGAATGATTTTCAGATCATTCTAAAGTAAATATTCTAGTCTAATACACTGGTTACTTACAGTATTGTGCAGGACTATTAAGTTATTTTCACAAAACCTAGTAACCAAGCATAATATTTTTTTATGTAACATGTAAACATGTCAATTCATTTTGGTCACATATTATTGTAGAACAGTTTGTCCTGACTACAAGAAAAATACAGGTTGGTCAATAATATGTTCTAAGTAGCTGAAAAAAACACAAATATCAGAGCACGTCCAAACATCTCAATGGCCCCAAAATCACCTCGGACCCCAGAGGCTTAAAATCGAATCGTGCAAAAAAACAGCTACCATCTAGCTTGTCGGGAGTTCAGGCGTTTAGCAATCCTTATGTATTCCACATTGCGGTGTTCAGTGAGTACAGTAAATGGAAAGCTTGTTCCCTCTCCAACCAATGTCTCCACTCCTCCAGTGCTGCTTTCATAGCCAGAAGTTCCCGGTCCCCAAAGTCATATTGTCTCTCTGCTTGATTCAGTTTTATGGAGAAGAAGGCACAGGGGTAGAGTTTAGGTGGACTGCTGTGATGTTGTGAGAGAACAGCTCCGATGCCAGTGTTGGAAGCATCCACCTCGACAAGGAACTGGCGTTTTGGGTCAGGATGTCTCAGGAAGGAGGCAGACGTGAAACGAGCCTTAAGGTCTTTGTAAGCACTTTCACACTCAGGTGTCCAGGTTAGCAGAGAAACTCCTCCTTTGGTTAGTAATGTTTAGGTTGCTGCCACCTGACTGCACCCGCTGATAAACCTTCTGTAAAAGTTGGCGAAAGCCAGGAATCTTTGGAGATCCTTAATAGTTTGAGGTCTGGACCAAATCACCACCACTGACACTTTGCTGTCATCCATAGTAATCAAATTACAAATTACATTTCTTAGGAAGGAGATGGTGGTGAGATGGAATTTGCACTTGGAAAGTTTAACATATAACTGGTGCTTTATGAGTCTCTGCAGAACCAGACGAACATGCTGGATGTGGTCTTGGAGGTTTTCTAAATAGATGAGGATATCATCGATGTATACAATTAGGAACTTGTTTAGCATGTCACGAAACACGTCGTTTGCTTGGAACACGGAGGGACTATTAGACAATCCAAGAGGCATGACCAGATACTTGTAACGCCCAGAAGTGGTAGAGAAGGCGGTCTTCCACTCATCCCCAGCCCGGATGCGAATGAGGTTGTATGCACAAGTCCAGTTTGGAGAACAGGCAGGCGGAACATAGTTGTTTTAAGGAGGCTGTGGCAAAGGGTAACAAATTTTTATGGTTATTTTATTGAGGGCTCTGTAGTAGATACATGGGTGGAGCGAGTCATACTTTTTCTTAACAAAGAAGAACCCTGCAGAGGCTAGTGATATAGAAGGACGGATGAACCCCTTGACGAGCTCCTCCTCAATGTACTAGTTCATGCTAAGAGTCTCGAGTTGGGAAAGAGGACAAACTCGACCTCTCGGGGGCGTGGCGTGAAGATCGATGGCACAGTCAGTGTCTCGGTGGGGTGGTAACTGAGTAGCCTTGACTTTGCTGAAGGCCGTGTGGAGGTCATGATATGGTGGCAATAGTGATTCGAGCTATGGGAGTTCTTGTGTATCCGTGACTGTAGAGTGCTCGGTGATAGGATGGCAAGATGTACAGTGGTGTTGGCACTGAGGAAGGCCACTGGGTGATCTTCAGTTCCTTCCAGCAAATGAGTGGGTTGTGGATGGTCAGCCAGGGAAAGCCGTGGATCAAGGGGTGACTTGGAGAATGGATCATGTGGAATTGCAGGGTCGTTGTCCATAAAGGGTTAAACTTAAATCCTCGGTCTTGTAAGTGACGGAGCCATCCCCTAGTGGTCGTCCATCGAGGGCTGCCACCATCACCAGCGGGGTACATGGAATCAGAGGGATACGATGGAGATACACAATGGAATTTCCCGCCTTCACGTTGATAATCCGATTCCTTACTTGTATACATGCATCAAGGCTCAAAGATGATGATACTGAAAAGTAGCTTACCCGGTGGGTCGAGGAGCAAGGCAGCCTGGAGGGACAATTGGCTTGATAGTGGCCGGCCTGGCCGCAGTACAAGCAGAGCCAATTTTTCATCTGTCTTTCACTTTTCTCGTCGGAGAGGTGGGTGAAGCTGATCTGCATGGGCTCCTCGCTGGTGACGAATTACAATAATTCCACCATAATTGTGGTCAGTGTTTGCTTTAGTTTAGCTCATGACCCTTGACTCCTGTGGTAAATCTGTCTCTGTAACACTGCATGTGTTGTTGAGGAGCAGAGAGGTTAGTGCTGGACAGTCAACTATCTTCGTATAATTAAATAGTCATATTATTGTGATTAGCAATTATTATTTGATTATCATATGTAATTGCTGTGTAAACAACTCTGTGAAACAGCGTATCAGCAAAGTGTATCTACCAACAGCAACAGTGAATGAATTTTAAATCTATGCAACGCGTACAGAACCTATAACTGTTTGACACAAACAGACATCAAGAAGCAGCATATGAATCTCAACAATGGTAACAATCAACAAAATGCTTCATGCTGCAGTGCATGCTGGGTAATACCATATTAAAAACTCCCATCATGCATTGCAG
This sequence comes from Enteromius afrohamiltoni, assembly GCA_034779775.1. Lineage (NCBI taxonomy): Eukaryota > Metazoa > Chordata > Actinopteri > Cypriniformes > Cyprinidae > Enteromius > Enteromius afrohamiltoni. The sequence continues at coordinate 583,983 of JAUYWG010000040.1, read as the reverse complement.
TATGAACAAATATTGTCACCACTGTTGAGGATCTGTCACGAAGGTCGGCTGATAATACTCGTGCCCGCGCTTCCTTGCAAGCAGTGAGAACACAGAGACTGAAATGCAATGCAAACTTGATATTTATTACAAAACAAGGAAAGTGCAGGGAGCAACCCTGAGCAAAACATCCAACATGTAATGTTAACATCCGACATTGAAGTTGCGACACACAGCTGGCAGAGGATCAGACAATGATGAGTAGGGCGGGGTTACAAATGAGGAGCACATGGGGGAACGTCATGAAAACAACAACAAAACATGTGGAACTGGACATCAACAAAGACAAGAGCAAAAACACAACAAACATTACATAAGGGTACGCCTACAGCATGACAGGATCATATAATAAGTGTTTATGTCTAAAAGTATGCACCTTCACAGATTTTTCTTTAATTTTTTCTTTCAGCTGAATGTTAGTCAACGATTCAAAGAGAGAAACAAATTATTGATGTTCCTTCATCCTGATTTAAAAGCAGATCTTATGAGTTAACCTGCTACTTCAAGCTGTTGATTAAGCAATGCAAAAATGTTTGTTGTGAAACAATAATGCACTCACTTAGAAGCAGATTTTCAACTTTACCAATTTTACCTCAAAAGAGCCTCCCTAAAGCAAACACCAACCACAATTATGATGGCAATGTTTTGATACCATCCCAGGCTGTGTCAGTTGTTCTTATGTGTCTCTTTTCTTCAGAGATGTTGATATGTTAACAGCAGGTGTTCATCACTAATGCACAATCATCATTTAACTAGTCACTTAATTATCTCATTAACTTTATCTTTTTGAGGACTTGGGATTTGTTTCGAGACTTGCTTGTGTCTTGAAAGGAATTGAGGTGGTTCCTCCCCTGGTGAATTCAGCTGGTGAGTTCATGGCTGGAACAAAAATATTGCAGGACTTTTACTTTTTGTCCCCTGGATTCTCCAACTCTGTCATCTGTGCTCTAGCATTGTGGCTGTTGGCTAAAGCAGATAACACATGATAAAGTCCTTGCATTTTCCTGGGGAGCTGTAGTATTTCTCAGGGAGGGCCAGGCGAGTCAGCATCAGCGCGGGAGCGGGGGGAGAAAGAACTGCGACAGCCGCAGCTGGTTCCAAACGGGCAATGGATTGATTGACGTGGCCGTGAGAGCTTGCATGGAATGGACAAGCTCTTCCGTCATTGTGGTGAGACGATCCAATTGCTGATGATGTGTCGCTAACAGTGAGCCCTGCCGGGATACTTTGGTGACAACGCTGACCAAAGTCGCTGGATCTGTTTGGGGCAAAGTCTTCTGTGATGGATTCTCGGACTCAGTTGGATCCATGTGCAAGGCTTTATTTGTAACAACAAACAGGCAGAGAGTATATTCCACAGCAATCAGGTATGTCAAAGATAATCCAGTAGAATCGTCAGACAACAGGCACAAATCAGAAAGGCAGGCAGCGATAATCATAAATGGGAATAAACAGTCCAGGGTCATACACAAGAAATCAAACTCAAAAAGAACGCTTGGAATTAACACCAAGGGATCAGTTAAGACTTTGCGTCGAGTCAGTGAAAGTCTGGCCTTTAAATAGGCCTGTAAGCAAGCGACGCCTGAAGCAGATGAGCCAAGGTGCGTGGGGCAGAAGGGTCCGGGTGCAAACTAATATTCGGGTGAAGTTTCCCGCTGCTGTCGTTCAGAGAGAGCCACAGAGTCATCTTCTGTCATATGTTGGACTGCTTTTAGTCTGTCATCCCTTCTGTCTTGTTTCACAGCAAAGATGTCAGATTTCAGCAAGTGTCATGTTTCTACTGATACACAGACAAACACATTAACTAATAGTATTTTTCTTCAGATGGAGAAATGGCAAGTCTCATTTATTTATATAGCCCATTTACGCTACTATGTAAGCCAAAGGACTGAACATCCAAGAGATTATAAAATAAAATATATAAAATAAATGACATACAATGACAAAGTCAAGAATTAAAAGCGACAGAATAAACATGCGTTTTGACACGAGATTTAAAAACCTCAACTGAGGATGCAGATCTTACATCAGGGGGAGCGCATTCCACAGTCTAGGACCAACAACTGAAAACGCTCGAACCCCTTTTGTTTTTATGCGAGTTCTCGGTACAAACAATTGAAGACAATTGGAATACCTTTGTGCTCTGCCAGAGTTCATACGCACCAAGTCCTTAATATATTTCGGGGCCAACTTTATAAACGTATAACAAAACCTTGTACTGAATTCGCTGTTTCACAGGAAGCCAATGAAGTCTTTCTAGAACCGGAGTAATGTGCTCCCTTTTCTTGACACCAGTAAGGAGCCTCGCTGCAGCATTTTGCACCATCACAAAGAGCATTACAATAGTCCAAACGAGAAGTAATGAATGCATGAATCACTTTCTCTAAGTCAGGAACAGACAGAAAATACTTTTTTGTCCTTAATTGGTAGTAGCAATTTTTTACCACATTTTTGACCTGATGATCGAACATAAGAGCAGAGTCAAAAATTACCCCTAAATTTCTTATTTTGGGTTGAACATATGTACCCCAGGAGCCAAGAAAGCCACCCAAATCCCTGTCATCATTGTTCATCCCGAAAACCAGAACTTCTGATTTGCTGGCATTTAACTTCAGGCAGTTTTGTTTTAACCAGCTGATCACCTCCTTTAGACACATTACTCATTAATGCTTGAGTCACCAGCACAGATTGGTAGATATATCTGAATGTCCTCCGCGTATAAATGGTATGAGATACCGTGTTTCTTAAAAATAAGGCCCAAGGGCAAAAGAAACAAAGAAAAAAGAATAGGTCCCAAAATTGAACCTTGTGGTACTCCACACTCCAAAGGAATTGACTTGGAGGAAAAATCCCCAACCCTGACAGAACATGAGCGCCCCTGTAAATATGAGTAGAACCCTTTTAAAAGTGTCCCTCTCAGCCCCACTACATGTTCCAGACGATCAATAAGAATATTGTGATCGATTAAGTCAAAATCTGCAAAACTTGCAGCGGGAAACCGAAGCTTTATAGCACGGCTCTGCTGACTGTGAAGGCGGACCGGAGTCCGCGGAGATGAGTGCGTGGGTGCTCATGACATTATGGTGCTTGAGTAATTCATGGTGCGTGAGTGCGGCGTGGACATGACGGAGATGGGATCCTCCCCCAGCCCGGAACATCATGAGCGACAAGAACAGTGCCTGTTGCCAAGGAAGCCCCGGGATGTTAGAGTCCTGGAGAAACGCCGCCCCATCCTGGAACGCGCTTATGATCTCTGCATCACCGAGCCCCGATTGTCCAGTGAGCTCACGGAACTCCTCAATGTACTCGTCAAACGCTGGTTTTCGGTGGACGAGTTCTGCGAGATGCTGGATGAATGCTATCGATTAAGTCAAAAGCTGCACTCAAATCTAACATAATTAAAGCTCCTCTAGTCCCTGAGTCTGCAATGAGTAATAAGTCATTTGAAACTCGCAATAAAGCAGATTCAGTGCTTTTTCCTACTCTGAAACCAGACTGAAAAGTGTCTAACAGCTCGTGATTGGCCAAAAAATAACTTTAAGTTAAAACTACCCTTTCCAATACTTTGGAAATACAAGGCAGCTTTGAAATGGGCTGGTAATTATTAAAATCCAGAGGATCAAGGTTAGGCTTTTTAAGAAGGGGGAAAGAGGAAAAATGCCTGTATAAAGACTGCAATTGACAATAGCAGTAATACAAGACCCAGTATAATCAAATGTTGCGGCCAAGTCAGAAGGCAAAACATCCCAACTTGCAGCGGGTCATTTCAACTTGTCAATGATCAGTTTAATATCCTCTGTAGTAACCATATCAAATTGATCAAAGTTATTAACACTTTTTAAAATACCTACTGTTCGAAACACTAAAACTAGCTCTAATGGTATTAACCTTTTCTGAGAATATATTTAAAAACTTTTCGCAAAACGGATGGTGGTATTGAAGCAGTGTGTGAGTTCAAAAACCTATTAATAGATTGAAACAAGGTTTTTGGTGAAGTTGAGTGCTGCAATATAATTTTTTAAAAGAAGGCTGATTTAGCATCCTTCACCTGAAGGCTGACGCTCCACCTGTTCAAATTGCATATTTAAATGAATAGTGACAGGCATATGATCAGAGATGCAGGCATCCATTACGACAACATCACAGACAGATAGACCTACGGAGAAAACTAGGTCCAATGTATGTCCTTTCTCATGAGTGGGACCAAGAACATGTTGTATGAAATTAAATGAGTCCATTAGATCAGAAAAAACCTTTATCAAAGGCTTCCCAGGGCAGCATATATGAATATTAAAATCCCCAACAAGTAAAATATAATCAGACAATAAATAACATGGTGGATAAAAACTCAGAAAATTACTAGTACTTTGGGGGTCGATAAACAACAATTTCAAGTTGCTCAGGCATACACCTCTTCGGTGTGATGAATTCTTCGTATTCTGGAGTAATCTGGATACACAGGCAGAAAGAAAGAACATCGCCAACCCCCGAAGATCCACAGCCCGATCCATGTTGCCAGCATCATCTGCAAACTGCACCACAACAGAAGACCCCCGTGCCTCACGTGAGCGCCTGCACGTCTCCACACACGCCCGCAGCACACACAGCACACACATCCAGTCGGAGAGCGCCGTAAATACGGGGGCAGTGTGTTGTAAGGAAAAGAGCACTTGTTTACATTGCTGATCGCCGGATATACAATGTGAGATCGAATCTGCAGCAGGGTAGTGGAGTCATAAATCCTCAGTGACTGGCATGGGTGAATTAAAAAGCAGAAGAAAACATAAAACACAAACAAACTAAAAAACAAAGAGGAGCGACGGCAAGCCACTGCACTGGTCGGCGCCAGAAGATGCAGCGCTAGAAATGATGTGACATGAACACAGCGCTCTTAAACTAAACAGTAAACTTTAATCACACTGTAACTGCTGTAGAGTATAATGATACTTACTCTAGTTTCTCCAGCTTGAATTGTGTGTTCATCAGTAGATCACTGAGGTGTTTCACTCCAGAGTCTCCGAGATCATTCCAGCTCAGGTTCAGTTCTCTCAGGTGTGATGGGTTTGATTTCAGAGCTGAAGTCAGAGCAGAACAACCTTCATCTGTCATAGAACAGTCTCCTAACCTAAGTAAGACAATAAAAAAATCATCATAAATATCATCTTGGTTTTTCACCAGATCACAAAATATTAATGTAAAAAAAATATGTGAACTCAGACTCATCATGAGGTATAAAGTGAGTATAAAATGTTTTGTTTTAAACTGTTGAAGTGATTTTGATCATTTTTATTCTTGTCTGTGAATGTTACTGACCTTAATGTCTCCAGTTTACAGTCTGAATCCTTCAGTACGTCACATAAGTAATTCACTCCTGTGTTTTTTATTTCATTCTCACTCAGGATCAGTTCTCTCAGGTGTGATGGGTTTGATTTCAGAGCTGAAGTCAGAGCAGAACAACTGTGATCTGTCATAGAACAGTCTCCTAACCTACATTGACAGAAAGATTATAAAATAAGAACAGAGAATATCATTACTGTCATGTTTTTTCACCAGATCAAAAAATAGTAAATTGAAGAAATGTACACAAATATAATGTGAACTCAGATTTATCATGAGATTTTGAGTATAAAGTGTTTTGTTTTAAAATGTTGAAGTGATTTTGATCATTTTGATTGTCTGTGAATGTTACTGACCTCAATATCTCCAGTTTACAGTCTGAATCCTTCAGTACGCCACATAAGTGATTCACTCCTGTGTTTTTTATTTCATTCCCGCCCAGGTTCAGTTCTCTCAGGTGTGATGGGTTTGATTTCAGAGCTGAAGTCAGGATGACACACTGTTTCTCTGTAATACTGCAGTAACTCAGACTGAAGACAGAAAGAGAGAAGACACTGAATCAGATCCATGTTAAGTTCATGTGTGAGTTAAACACATCATTAATAAATGTTGTTAATACACCAGAAAAATCATGGACACTTATAATATATGAACAAACAAACCAAGAGAGGAGCATTTGAGAAAACTAATTAGTAATTATCCGTCCTCATGTTAGCAATGTAAAAGAAATATAGGATCAATACAGAAACCATAGAAACATGTAGAATATAAATGGTCTGTTTCACATTTTTAAAGAAAGAAAGTGGTATACATGAAGAAATAATGTGTCTCATGAGGACATTCATTTCCCTAAGACTGTACATGAAGGACTGCTTCTAGACATTAGACAATAAAAAGCACTTGAAACAAATATGATTTCTAACCTGGTAACACTTTATAATAAATGCACACTATGAATCATTAGTTAAGCATTAGTAAATAGTCAGTTCATTCTTTATAAAGCATTGTTCTAACATTAATGGTCATTATTGAGCAGTTTATAAATACAGCTATAAATGCCTTGTTCTTGATTATTAATCACATCTATTACAAAGTAATAGGAGTGAAGACTCCGTTATCATCCAGACTGTCACATTCTCAGCCTCTTTGTTTGTCTCTGTCTCCCCATTTCATGTACCGGACTCCATTTCCCAGAATGCACCTCTCCTCCACAGCTGTTTCTAGTTAGGTTCAATCACTCAACCATTATCACCTGTATAAATACCAGTCTGTTTATCATACTTGTTGCAAAGTTTTGTGATTCCCTATTGTTCCAATCCTGAGCATTTCTCTTTTGTTTGCCCATCTGTGTCTTGATCTTTGCCTGCCTTTTCAACAATCCTTATCTTTATGTGCCTTATCTCCATAATCCACTTTGTTGTTGTTTTGACCTTGATCTGTCGACCTCGAATAAACTTCTTGCATTTGGATCTGAACGTTTCTGACTCATCCATGTGTGGGGAACTAACCACCTAGAATACGCAGAATCATTAATTAATTTCCTCACAGCCCAATGTAGAGACAAGAATCAACCCTGGCCACAGGCGCCACTTTGTCTGGATTAACACCCTCCTTTGGAAAAGGGGGGAAACTCCGGGTATAGCTTATAGCCTTGCAAACTGTCATGGTTGCTATCAGACCCGACTGACTGAACATTGAACCCATGAATGATGGACTTCAAATGGCTTTTCGTGACACTAATGCAGTTAACATAGGAGCGCTAATGGCATGGAGACTAGACCATCTGTTTTTCGAGTGTGAACTTTGGCCAAATGACAGGGCGAACTTCTGACAAGTTAACAATTTGCATAAACAATGGCTTAATTCATGAACTGGGAAACTCTGTAAGTGCTGACCTCGGTCACCCGCAGAGCTCGGACACATATTCTTGCATGCAACTGCATGAAGGAAAACGCGCGTCTTCTTCTGCCTCACAAACAAAGGTGATCAACGGATGCAGCATCCGTATAGAGAAATCTGCATTGCATGCCCACTAAGAAACCAATATGTGTCATGTATTCCATTCACGTATTTTATATGCTGTCATTAGCATTGTGATTTCAAATTTATAATGAATGCATATGATGAATGAATGAAGAAGGGAATGAATGAAACGTAGACAGGACGTTATATAGGCATGCTTGGTATGAAAAGGTATCTGTTGATATGTGGAATCCCTTTTTAAGAATGAGTGATCGATATCTGTAATCAGAAAGAATTTATAAAACTGTGTTTAAGTTTATACCAAACTTTGGCATGCTTCTCTACATTCCTCAGGGTAAATGTATGCGTAATGTATGCACAATGAGGGACCAATCACCGGAAAGGGGATCGCCCGTAACACTCACTGATTGGACATCCGATTGGGCATCCGCTGAGTGGTAACATAAACTCTTTGCCTTCTTTGCTGAGGGTGCCATTAAGATTTGAAGTTAAAAGCTAGGGACAAATTCTCTGCTCGAGTGTTGTGGTTTCAGATGAGTCATAGCAAATGTTTGGCAATCTCAGTAACTCCATCTCCCATCTTTAGAGAGAGTGTATGTGTGTGAATGTGTTCGCGTTAATCCTAGGTAGTAGTGTTTCTATAGTAGATTAGTTTTCAACAAATAAACATGTTTGCATTTATTAAGAACCGATTGTCTTGTGTGTTGTGTTTGAACAAGTCAACATTGCTAAAGATCCCGAGCTACCCTGCTCTGACAGAAAGAAACCCTATAGTTCTTTTGTTTGTTGGCCACGGATTAAAGTAACTGTTTAAATATACTTATTGATTAAAATGCTGGTCGTATTAGTCAAACTGAGTGTATTTCATACTTCAAACTTATGATAAATTACAGCTGAATGACTCTTGGAGCTCATTTGCATAGACTAACCTTAGCTAATTTAAAGGAAAATTTCTAATTTAAGAATGTTAAAATTGATTAATAAAGCAATTTGTTAACCCGCCTCGGTCATTAGTGTCTTTCCCAGGTGTCTTGTCTTTGGTCTTTTATTGTCTCTGTATAAATATCATGCCCCATGTCTTGTATCCTCGTTGGTTGTTAACGTTACATGTTGTGTTGGCGTTTCTTTGCTTTACTTTTCGCAATTTCCTTTATGTTTTGGTTTGTTGAAATAAATGTCACATTTCAAGTTCAGAGTGTCCATGGACTACATTCTTGTATGCAAAGGGAAGCCTCCACCATAATCGGCCCTGAATGCTGCACCGGATTAATGGATCCAACAGAGAACTTGAACAAAAATCCAACCAGACATTTTTCATCTTTCCACAAAACTACACCAAATGACTGAAGATAATTCTTCATGGAGACCATTTAGGTAAACCTTGGCTGTGGATGTAATGAATCTCCTGAGTCTTTCGGATCCATAAGCAGTAGTTTATTAAATCCAAGTAAGACAGGCAACAGGTCGAT
>JAUYWG010000040.1:551988-570730 GCA_034779775.1 Enteromius afrohamiltoni | reverse complement strand
AACTGTGAAGGAATATTTAGATCGGGTGGCGTCTGGTTATTTGTTAATCTAGCCACTGTGCTAAATAAAAACCTTGTATTGTTTTGGTTATTTTCTATGAGTTTGTGGATATGCTCGGGCCTAGCAGCCTTTAAAGCCTGTCTATATCTGGACACACCGTTTTTCCATGCAATTCTAAAAAGTTAGTTAGTTTTTAGTTTTTCTCCATATGCGTTCAGGATTACGAGTTTCTTTCTTGAGAGAATGGGTATTACTGTTATACTATGGTGCAATACGTTTCACTCTAGAGGAGGCAGGTAAAAGGAGGCAAAGTCATTGCATTTGCTGTCAGAGAGCATTTCACTGGAAATCTGAGATGGGGGGGTTTGTTACTCTCAACAGTAGCAAAAAGAGTGTTGTTTAGGTTGCTGTTTATAAGAGTTGAGAAGAACTTCTGTCTTGCTGTGGCTAGTTCCACATTGAAAGCATGAAGTCTGTCTTTATAGATGCTATAGTGAATTTCACGTTTTGTCTTCCGCCACATCCGCTCAGCTTTCCTGCATTGTCTTTTCATACTCTGTACTGCTATTGATTTTCTCCAGCATGATTTTTGTTTGCTATTCATCTTTTTCACTTTCACTGGTGCAATGTCATCAATGACATTCTTATCTTTTGAGTTAAATGACTCCAGGAGAAGATCAACAGAGACTGCAGAAATGCTTAGCATTGAAGATATAGCCTTCATAAACAGCACACTAGTTTGTTCATTAATACATATCTTTTTGACAGAGACAGATCTAGATTCAGTGGTGGCAGAGATCAATATATCAAAGAAAATACAGAAGTGATCAGATAGTGCTATGTCAATGTCAATGGATGAAATGTTTAGACCCTTACTAATGAGTAAATCAAGAGTGTGTCCACGATTGTATGTGGGTCCATGCACATGCTGAATCAAAAGTGTTTAAAATGGTTATAATTTCTTTTGTAGTTTTGACTTATGCATTTTCTATGTGAAAATTAAAATCCCCTGCAATAGCAAAGCAGTTAAACTCTGAGGAAATCATTGATAACGATTCTGTGAAATCTTCAATAAAGTCTGGAGAGTATTTTGGGGGCCTGTAAATAATGATAAATAGAATTTGTGGAGCACCTTTCAGAACAATCCCAAGATATTCATAAGACAAATACTGACCAAATGACACTTGCTTACATTGAAAGACATCTTTAAATAGAGCAGCTACACCTCCACCTCTCCTAACAGCTCTGCAGACACTCATGAAAGTAAAGTTAGGAGGGGCTGTTTCATTGAGGACTGTTGCACTGCTGCTGTCTTCAAGCCATGTTTTAGTTAGAAACACAAAATCCAGTGAGCGAATGTTTAAAAGCTCTGTGGACAGGGCTCAGCCAGGATGGTGTCCATGAGCAGTGCTTGTTGGGGCTGTGTGACGTTGTCAGTGTCCTTGTGGGATGTGTCGACCACATGATAACTCTGAAGCTGATTTGAATTCTTATGGTCACTCATACTATCTCCAGGTGAGTGAGTGCCATGCATGTTGGGTGGACTGGCACACTCCACTGAAGGACTCACCGGCTGTATCCTGAGGGGGTCCGTGACGATGGTTTGCTGAGTGTTCCCCCTGTTTTGGAAGTCCAGTAAGTAACTTGGTTTCAAGAACAACAATCCTTTGTAGAAGTCTGTGGCAGTTTGTGCAGCAAGTAGATTCCAGAAGACGCTGAAGAGGCATTTTCTTTCTCGTCTGTTGAAAGTAGGCAGCTGTGTTTTCCCATCTCCGGAATGTAAACTGCTGGCAGTGGGAGGCAAAGAATCCTTTTTTGTAGTGTTATTTCATTTGTGGAAAGTTTCAATTTAGTGTTTGTGCCAAAAATGAGTTGTTTGAGCACTGTGCTGATCTGCTGAGCTTAAAATCTTAGAAAAGTCTGAGAAAAGTATATAAACGGGGAGCAAAGTGCAGAGCAGTAAGCGAGAGCATCCGAACAGTAGCAAAGCCGGAAGCAGAAATTACATTTTTTGAGAAAACATTCCAGGATCTCTCTTCATAAAGTGGACATTTCGTGCAGCAGATTGAAGATAAAAAATTCTGCTTCAAAGGGCTGTACATGATACTAGTCGAGGAATAAGAGTCTTATCCAGCAAAACGATCAACCAATTTCAACAAATGCTCAGCTTGTCACACACACCGGATCACGTGAGGTCACGAGGATCCGGAAGTAACCTCAAGCAGGTATATAAGCAGGAAGCAGGTGTCTGTCTAGCACCAGACATTAAGCTCACATATGGCTTCATCGTCAGGTCCCAACTCAACCAAACCAGCGTTTCAACTCACGTGAGTACTATCAGCTTATTTACCTGTCTGTGTGCGTGTGAGAACGCGGATTCCTCGGTGGGAATCTCAACTCCCGGTTGGAGCGTTCTCAGATCAAAGGCGCGTGATTAACCTGCTCACTCGCGCTTTCTCCGCGTTTGAGTCTTCCATCACGCTACACTGGGACTCTCCTTGATCATTCATTTCTTGTCTGCCTCCGTGACACAGCTCTGTGATGCATATCCACTACACAGTTAGTTTCTTCTTCTTGTTTTTTTAACTGCAGCTGGCACCAACGTAAATAGGTGCATCATGAGTTATTTAGAAGTGTATTTCTTGAATAAAATATTTTATTTGAATAAGTGGTATTTCATTAAAAACAATAAGTATTGAAAACATAAAAACTTTACATATGCTACACTAAAGTTTTAAGTACACTGTACTTAAAATTTAAAAAAAGGAAAGACAAATATTTAAGTTTAGAATAATTGTAATTTTTAAGTATGTTTACTTAAAAAAAAATCGAATAATCTAGTAATCAGTTCCCCCAAAAGATTTGAGTACTCTGAACTTATCGGGTTTTACAATATATGCAAAAATAGTAAAACTCGACTGATAAGCTCTAGTGGAGTTGGAAAATTAGCCTATTTTCAGAAATAGTGGCATGTTCCTTTTAAATGAAGAAAATACTAAATAGATTTTAGTTTGAGAGGTTGTAACATCTGACTTTAGCACACTGACTTTAAAACGTAGACCAACTGTTAAAAATCTTTGTATGACTTTTGATAGTCTTCTGAATTTTATAAACAAATTGACAGCATAGTTAAAGCTCTTCATTCTTTTATCCCCTTTCCCCTCAATAAATTCCTAATTTGCTGCTTATTAATAGTTAGTAAGGTAGTAAATTTAGATTCTGGGTAGGATTAGGGATGTAGAATAAGTTAATGTAGAATAAGTCATTAATGTGTTTTACTACTATTAATACAACATTCTAATAAGCTAGTTAATATAAAGTAACCTAAAATTATTATTTTTCCCCCTTTAAAATCAAATGTGTTTATCAGTGATGGTTTGTGTGTGGTTCATTTTGTGGTTTCCCTGAAAGGATAGAGAGTCCTTTGAAGTTTGATAGTTTGAAGTGCTTCTCTGTGATTATCTCAGAGTTCACGTTTGTTATTTCCTAGGTTGATGTTTTCATTGTAAGTGTGTGGTTGATATCAGCTGCATGAGGTATCAGAAGCACTCTCTTATTGTAGTCATATCAATGACAGTATTGAGGGAGAAGGGAATTATACAATAGGAACGTGACATCAGCTATGCACAGACTTCGAGACACAGAGAGTGAGTAGGAGGTAGATGTTACAATTCATATTAAACAGTTAAATACACATAGAAACACATAGAATGGAGAACGATTGCTGTGTTATGAGCTGCCATTGATACACAGGGCAACCAGAGATACACAGGGCAATCCAAAGTTCGTAGTCAGTAATCCAGGCAGAAAGTCGGGGCAGGCGGCGAGTATCAAAGTCCAAAAAATACAGTCCAAAGAAAGCACGGGTAAAGTCAACGGAAAAAACGCTCAGGATTGATAGACCAGGCAAATCAAAACTTCGCACCGAACTAGCGTCCGATGCTCGCTTTTAAAGGCCCCGAAATGGCGGAAAGCCGGTAGCGGAAGTTCCCAGGTACGTGGGGCAAAAGGGTCCGGGTAGGAAACTAAAACTCAGGGGAAGTTTCCCGCTGTCGTCCGCTGGAGAGAGCCACAGAGGCGCGGCTCGTGACAATTCTGGTTGGTCAGTCTACACATTCCAGTGTTTGTTATTGCCAGATACCAACCGGTAAAATTAATAACATATTCTACATGAATATTCCCAAACATTATGACCGTGCATTCTATGTGTGAGATATGTGATCTAAATGACATGTTTGTGTTAAAGTAAAAAATGGATAAATACGCCTTTCGTATGGAATTAAATAGCAAGCACTTTGAGTGTCTTGTGTATCGTATTTATTTTCATATAAAAGCAACAGAACTGAAACTATATCATGTTTAGCAACATGGCATTGTTTATTTTTTCTGTGGATAAAAAAAAAACCATGTGTTAATAAACATAATATAAAGCAAGCCTTTATGGATTCTTTCAATTCCTATAGCCTGTTTCAAGGACAATGTAAGCATTATTTTACAATGAATAAATCAATAAAATGGTATAAAATAGAAAAAATATATAATTCACGAAAATAATATAAATATTACAAAACAAAAGAAAACAAATGGACTGAGGGACAAGTCCTTCATGTTTTCTTTGTTCTGCAAATACTTTAACGTTTTGAATTATGTTTAGCTTCTTTCTGTATGACCATAAATTACAGTAACTGTTTCCTCTCATAGAAGGTAAAAAATGCAGTAATCATGCAGGCGCCTCAAGCACACGCAATACATTTTGCTAACTTGACAAGCTGTTCATTATCAAAATCTAATATAGTTAAAGGAACATATAAAACGTTTCACTTTTTAAATAGTCCATACAGTCTGTGCCATTCAGCATGAGCATCACCTCACTGTGATTAGACCTGTAAATGGTATTTTTAACCAGCAGTAATTTAAAATATCTTGAATAACATTTTACCCCCCCAGAGCCAAGCCTGCTCTTCTCACCTTTATTCATAGGGTGGGGAAGGTGAAAGGTGAACTGGCAAGTGTAAAAGTGACACGAACAACCCCATCTCATTAACAAGTGTGAGGTTAATAGTTTCAGTAATATTTTTTTAAACTTCTAAAGGCCATTTTGCGATCCACCCTGATGCTCCACCACAGCTGGAAGAACTTAAAACTTTTGAACTTTTTATGTACTTGTTGCTATTATTTTTTTTTGACTAAAGCTTCCTTACATTTTTTTTGTACATTCAGCTGTTTGTTGTGTGCTAACCATCATACATATAGAATTCTGGCAATGAGAACAAGCAGAGCCCACAGACCAAAAATAAAACAGGGACTACCCAGCTTGTAAAAAAGAAATCGGTGGGTATTTGCTAATTTATTATCACGCAAGCAGCACCATATGCAGTATAGCTTCATAAGCCTGTCTGCAGTGTGAACATCATATTCACAACTAATTTAAATGTTACCATCTACAGACTGTTCTAATTGAATGCAGATGTCCTGCTGCAGTCACTGTTTCCAAGGAACAGATATCAGAATTTACAAGAAGGCTTCTGAATTTATAGACAAGGATTGGTTTGTTGGAGGCGCGTTTCAGTGCCTCAGACAGTCTTTTGAGATGTGGTCATCTCCTCAGTCTGCTCACGAAGACCATTCGCTGTCAGCGCACCTGGGTGATGCTGATTTTAGTGTTCCTTCTACACCATTAATTGTCCGGACTCTCAGCCTACAAACCAGTCCAGATCATTCGTTAGCGGGCTCAGCATTTGTAGGATTAACCAACAACCCAGTGGTGATGAATTCGATGCTCCATAGTGAAAATTCGCAGAATCAAGATTATTCAGTGTTTTCTCATCCTTCCATCATGACATCATTCCATGTGAGATTGCCTGAAACACCTCCTGTTCTCATCACCAACATCATATCCGCCGGTCTCTCATGCAGGGAGTAATTCATCCAGATGTACTTTTAAATCATATTTCAGTAGAGACTGAGAATAAACTTTATCTGGACTCAACAGGACCAGATGGGAAACCAAGGGCAGATCGATTTGCTGTTCTTTTGTTTAAAATGTAAATTCCTCTCAAACTTAATCAGCACTGGGCAGGTTCTGTTAACTTTGATGGCTTCAGGGGAAAAAATGCACTACCCAACAACCTTCGTCAAGCACTTTCAGATGTTGTGGTTTGGAGATTCAACCCTGCAGTTTGTGACAGGAAGCTAATAAGAGACAGACTTAACAAACTTCTCCAAAATAGAAGAACAACTGTTCCACTTCATTTTTTAGCAATCCAACATCCGACTAATGAGAAACTATGCTTATAACCACAGGTCGAGAGCTGTAGTTCCAACCACATAAGTTTGCAATGCTATTTGTGAACACTTTTTTCGGATTATACACATAATTATTATTATTCCACATTCTCTTTAGTTAAATTAACATTTTCGAAATAGTTAAATATTTCCTATGAAATATTTCAGAGTTCCTAATTTGACTCCCAAAAAAGTGTAAAAATAACACCAAAAGGAAAACATATAAACACTGTTCAGAGTTGCATGTTTTAAGTGGTTACAATTTGTCTCAAAAGATCTACAAAATATTTTTAAATAAACTACAGCACACAAAATAATTTCCATTAACTTGTTTATTTTTAAATCTTTTCAAATAAAACGACAGCAATAACGTCAGCGTTTGTCACGCTGCAGTCGACTGAAAACTGCACCATACTTTATCTCCAGTGCTGATTAAAATTATTTAACCACACGCTTTTAATTAAGAAAAGGATAAATAAATGTTTCATATTCGGCAATGGAAAAAAATACTGTTTACTGTCATGTCTGCAAAGTGAATATTGCACATAAAAAAGTCTTAAAGATTACATAAAACACATCAGAAATGCTCTCCCTCTTTCTATCACATTTGTGCTGAGCATTAACTAACTGCGGTGACATGAGCTGACTAGCAGACGGTTGGTTTAGCCAGTCTGTCTGCATCCTGACCTGGGCGCCCAGTTAGTCAAGTTTTAGATCTAAGATAGATCAAGATGTGCCATATTTCTAGAGAGGAGAGCGGCACCTCCCCAAGAAGGATGAAAAACATCTGTTTTGAACAGGTCAGGTCTGCTCCAAAAACTCATCCAATTGTCTATGAAACCTATGCTATTTTGCGGGCACCACTAAGACATCCAGCCATTGAGACCCAGCAGTCTGCTGTGTATCTCATCACCCCGGTAAGCAGGGTAGGGACCAGAGGATATTACAGTGTCTGACATCATACTTGCACGTTCACACACCTCTTTAACATTATTTTTAGTGATCTCCGACTGGCGAAGTCGAACATCATTAGCGCCGACGTGAATTACAATCTTACTAAATCTACGTTTAGCCAGCACTTTCAAATTTGCCAAGATGTCCGGTGCTTTGGCTCCCGGAACACATTGGACTCTGGTGGCCAGTGTCTCTATTTTTACGTTCCGTACAATAGAATCGCCAATTACTAGAGCTCTTTCATCAGGTTTCCCAGTGTTTGCGTCACTGAGTGGGGAGAGCCTGTTTGATGTTCTGATCGGAACGTAAGAGTGTTTTTTTGTCCCACGACTATGCGGTCTCACAGTCACCCACTTGCCCTGATGCTGCGCGGGCGTTGCCGGAACCGAACAATGTACATGAGCTGAACTATCCACATCCAAAGCCTTATCTTTAGCCCTCACATTCTGACTGTCCTCCTTTAAAGTTTGGATGCGTGTCTCTAGTTCTAGGATCTTCTCTGTCAACTATATCCCTGCATTTATCACATGTGAAACCCTCATCGCCAGCAGAGAGACATAAACTGTACATGTGGTATGACTTGCAAACAACTAGAGAGGGAAGAGCCATACTCGCCAAGATTGATGTATTATTTACTTACCACTGTTGTCTGATAAACTTGTGAAAAACAGATCAACGGAGCGAACGAGAAGAAGTGGAAAACACGCTAACCGGCAGATGAATGCTAACAAGCTGCACTCGCGTTTTTTTTATTAACGCGAACAATCAACATACAGATAGGCTTGATATATACTATAGGAAATATCGAGGCAGTTAGGTTGTATATTTATCAATATAAACAGCAACTAGTAATAGACAGAAAAACAAAGCTACGGAGCTACAAACAAGAGCAATCCAATGTGATGCAAATAGAAAGATTAAGAATGAAAAAGTAAATAGAATATCAAATTACCAAATGGGTGAATTCTCTTAAAGGAAGCTCGAAGACGCCCTCCAAGGTGGACCAGACAGCGACTTTGCCCTCCTGGGCCGACCAGACAGCAACCTTGCCCTCCTGTGCTGACCAGGCAGCGATAGAGCCCTCTTGGGCTGAACAGGTAGTGATAAAGCCCTCCTGGGCCGAACAGGTAAGGGAACTTCACAAAGGAGCACAGACAGGTTATTATTATAGGCCTTATAGGCCGAGTTCTTACCTGACACCGTCTCGATGTGAGTGGGCCCGACTGCCGGGGAAGGTCCAGGAAAATGTTCAGCAGGCTTTGGGTCTGGTTTGGGGTAGAACGACAGTTCAACAGCCTCCATGGCAGATTCAGAGCAAGGTTCAGTGGCCTCAGTGACAGATGCAGAAGTGACCTGAGCCACCCTACTGAACAGACCTGGAGGGTGTGCAGCCACCAGTGGGAACCCTAGAGAATCTACGACCATCTTTGACTTCTCCGGGGGTTGGTGAAGCCACAGGTGGGCCCTCCGGGACATTAACATCAACAAATGGGTTCAGGCGACTGGGGCCATGGCAAATCAGGGATATCACATGGGTCTGGTGGATCAGGCCAAGGGACGTCAACGGCTGACTTGGGAGGTCAGCCCACTCGATGATCTTGATCAGGGACCAGTCAGGGTTTTCCTCGGGCATCGAGTAAAGTAAATCTAGCTAGTTTAGCTAGTTTAATCATGTCATCGACAATTCTAGTACAGGCAATAAACAAGTGTGCGTTCGCTCCACAGCATGTAATATTGTAAATTCTGCTATTGGATTAGCACCAAATTATTAATGCTTAAATATGATTTAATGTAACTTACCTTTCAAATGCACTGGAAGATAATGGCAGCGTGATTTCAGCAGTGGCAGTGATGCGGCAAGGTGGAGTCTAATTACATCTCTATGGAGTTGTGTTAACACTGATGATCAACTCTGTGAAATATCTCCAACACCAAACACATTTTTACTCTGAATGTGTTAAAATTACTCTTTGGGTGTTAAAATAAACTCAGAAATGTTTGTTGTGTACTTTCAGGAAAGATAGAATCATTGAACTATTGTTAACAATGGTATTTGTGACCAACGCCCCCTAGAGATGGCCATGAGGTTTGGCTAGAGAATGTTGTTCCTTGCGCCACCTTGTGGATATTATATGAAGTGCAACAACGTTTAAAAAAAACTGAAAAAAACTGCATTTGCAAGTCTTTGGATTATTGTTCTGGTTTTTGCCCTCTGGTCTCTGTTAGAAGATCGATCGACTCTTCTAGCCTACTGGACTTTCCTTTAGATCTTACTCCCACATACCTCTTTGCAGTTGTGTTTAACTCTGCCTGTTTGACCACACCTTTGAATAAAAGCTTGCAGATGTATCCACACATACCCTGTCTCCATCACAGAATACTTAGCCAAATTTGGATCCAGCTGCTTCTCTTATGGACATCGGTCAGATATGGACATTATTGAACAGTTGTTATCATTCAAGCAAGGCACACTATCACTTGAGGAGTGCATAAAGGAATATCTGTTTTTGGAAAATAACTCTGACGCCCCAGACTGTTTATTAATAGACCTGTTGTGTGACGGCATGAATCAGCCATTCAGAACAAGGCTTCTTCGAGAGAGACCATAGACATCCCTGGCTTAGACTTTCTTAGTGTTGTGGACTTTGCTTTGACTTCTTAGACTTTGCTTTGTGTTGTGCAGGCTCTCGTGGGTGTGGTGGAGGAGCGTGACTCTCAAGTCCAGCCCGCACCGATCTTCACAAGCCAAATCAAGTCCAGGCCAACCAATCTCAGTCAAGTCAAGTCTCCAGTGTTACACAGGAGCCACGTCTATCCCCAGCAGATCTTTATAAGTTAAGTTAATTTTTCACCAATTCTCACTCTTCAAGTCAAGTTGTTACAGATCTGCATATACCAAGTCAAGCTAATATTAATCCTCACCTGTCAGGTCGGGTCACTGCTGATCATCACTTCTGCACTGGTCAGCCCAACTTCCATCACCTTATGTCAGATCAGCCAGAGCCTTCCCACGTTTCCTCTGATCTTCCTGAGCCACGCCACTACTCATCTGATTATTCAGAACCACGTCACTTCAGAGCGGCCTGAGTGACAGCAAGTTTGCCGCCACCACTCCAGAGCCATCGCAAAAAATGGCCACAAACCCAGAGCCACATCCGCAGCACAAAATGCCCACCAACCCATAGCTACTACATAAGATGGCCGCCAGCCCCGAGTCAATGAGCAAGATGGCTGCCACACCCGAGCCTTCAGCCAAGGTGGAACTCAAGCCCCAGTTTTCATCCACCATGGATGCTATGCCAGTGAACCTCGGCTTCGTAGGTGATGCACGTAAAGACATCATGGCCTTCCCAGGGCCATGAGGCAGGTTTCCAGTTTGCCAGAGGTTTCAGCTGATGCTGTAGAGTCCCCAGAGGTTCTGCCAGTGGCTGCTCAACCCCCAGAAATGTTGACTCCGGCTGTAGGTTCTCCAGACGTTCCGCTGGTGGCTGCATAACCCCCAGGACTATCAGTTTGCACCATTGAGTCCTCGCCTTGTCCTGCCACAGCTATGGAGGCTGCTTCCCTTGCCACATCTCATTGCAGCCACGGAGACCACTGAATTTTCAACTTGCCCTGCCATTGCCATAAGGAATTGCGCTCGTCACCCCCTGCCATTGCCAGAATTTAACTCTCGCCATGCCTAGTCCCAGCCACGGAGGCCATTGGACTCTTGTCCTGCCCTGCCACGGCCATAAGGGCCACCATAGAACCCTCACCTTGCCCTGTCATGACCATAAAAGCTTCTGAGTTTCTGAGTACTCGTCAGTATCTCTGTTCAATTCATTTCAATTCAAATTTATTTGTATTGTGCTTTTCATGGTACATATCATTGCAAAGCAGTGCAAAGCATTTAGATAAATAGATGGGTGCTTGTTGGTGTAGTGCTTTAAAAACAAATAATAAGATTTTAAAATGTATTCTGAATTGAACAGGCAACCAATGAAGTGACTTTAGAAGCGGAGTCACATGATCCATTTTTTTTTTTTTTTAGAAGCCTAACCACATATTTCCTATCAGATAAAAATGACTGAAACCATTGTAAAACTGTGCCAGAAAGACCCACCCAGGACTCTAGTCTATTTAGCAATATCGAATGATTAATGGTGTCGAAAGCAGCTGATAAATCTAATAGAACAAAGACCACAGAATCCCCTGTATCAGTGGCTAAAAAGATGTCATTTAAAACTCTCAAGAGGGCTGAGGACTGAAAATGCTCAAACAAATTGTTTAAAGCAAGAAAAGTTTGAAGTTGGAAAAACACAATCTTTTCCAAAACCTTAGAAAGAAATGGTAGAAATGAGATGATGGGAGGTATGGGCTCCCAGATTAGGTTTACTTACTTTGTCTTTAATAAATGTCGAGAAGCTTTCACAAAGAGTAACAGAAGCAACTGACACAGTGTGTACCGGGGGATTGACAACAGAATTAATAACAGAAAACATGACCTTAGGTCTAGATTGATTATGCAAAATTAAATTAGAAAAATAGTAGTAGCCCAAGTAGCCCAATCTCTGCAGAATGCCATACTTTAGATTTAGGTTTGAGCTTAAGAGGTTTAAAAGAAGCAGTTTCATCCATTACATCAAGCCAGGCATTTTGTAACAGACTGAGATGATTGTCCGCATCCAAGTCTGATAATGGAGAATCCAACAGTAGCTTTATTTTAATTTAAATACAGTGCACTCAACCAAACTATCAAGCAGGAGAGCAGTAGAAGGCATGCCGACACAGGCGCCATCTTCCTCGCCTCTATTGTATTCAATGCGTCTTTAATCTAGATTTAAACAAAGAGAGTGTGTCTGAACCCCAAACTTTATCAGGAAGGCTGTTACAGAGTTTGGGAGCCAAATGTGAAAAAGCTCTACCTCCTTTAGAGGACTTTGGTATCCTTGGTACTACCAACAGTCCAGAGTGTTGCGATCTTAGGGACCATGAATATGACCATATTTTCTTGTCCTGGTAAGGACTCTAGCAGCTGCATTTTGGATTATCTGTAGTTTGTTTATGGAAGATGCTGGACAACCACCTCGTAGTGCATTATAATAGTCCAGTCTAGAGGTCATGAATGCATGAACTAGCTTTTCTGCATCAGAAACGGAAACATGTTTTGCCCTCCGGACTCTGTTAAAAGATTGATTGACCCCGCTAGCCTACTGGACTTTCCTTGAGCTCTGCCTTTTACATACCTGTTTGCCATTGTGTTCGACCCTGCCTGTTTGACCATGCCTTTGAATAAAAGCTTGCAGATTGATCTGCACGTCCCTGTGTCCCTCATTACACATTAATTACACAACAGTTAATTACTTAACTGAGCTGACTGAAATGCTTGTATTGAAAACTTTTGCATTCTACCTATGCTAAAACTGTGGTAAATGTTATGTTTTGTGAAGCATAACCACTGGTAAGAAGCCTTTTAGATGTGTTTATGATAAAATAAATAAATAAATAAATATAAATAAAATAAAATATTTATTCAGATTAGTTAGATCAATCTGCTGTATCATTTCACACATTACTGCTGGTCAGAGGCCTGTTATGTTTTAATTAACTTTAATGGTGTGACCTTCCAAAAACAAACAAATACATAAACAAACATGTATGTGATACAACAGGCCCCAGATTCCATTTACAATAACATCCATGGTCCTGGGGAGCCAAAGCACTGTGACTCTGAACTGTGTTAATTTGTGATAGTATAGGCTAAGCATTTATCTTACCATTTTACACTTTATAACATTTCAGTTGTATTTTGCATTTATTTTGGCAGTTAGTAGTTGGATGTAATGAATATAAGGAACAATAACTCTGGTTGCATCACAAAATGATTAATTGTCTGTACATTTAACACCTTTAATTGCTAAGCTTCAACCATATGTTTCATGAGACATCATTAGTGATGGCAAACACTGTATTGTCAAGTGATAATTGTTCATACTCTCTGGAGAGTTTTAACGGCTTGGTCCAATTAAAGGTGCTGATTGGTCTCAAAAGAGTATCATTACATCATAATCTAACACCATCAAAAGAAAGCAAAAATAATACTGGAGATCATGGGCCAAATTGTCTCTCTATATCAAACACACCATGTTTAGATGGTTTAGATCAATCAATAACAAATAATTAAATTAATACATTATCATATTTTTATTTAAGCATTTCAATAATGTTTGATTTAACTAATGACCAAACTTACATCCAAAGTGTCTGGGCATATGTTGAAAGAGTAATGCCGAGTTCAGACTGCGCGATTTTCAAAGTAGTCACATCACAGATCTTTTCACACTGCATGACTGGGTCGCTGTTGTTACACTGCACAATGGATTGGCAACAGGGGGTTTGACACTCCATGAATTTACAACAGGAAGAATTGCCGACAACTTTGCCCAGGTATGCAAAGTCTTACAACAAACACAACACGCAAGAAGTGACATGGAAACAATGCAAGGTTGCGTATGCAAGCCTGTAGTTCTCACGTGAGGCTGGAATTATTATTAAAAATGGTAGCGTGCAAGCAGGTTGCCATACAAATTGCATGTGCGCTTTGTTGCAGCAAAAAGAAGAAAAAGAAAGAAGATTATGGAGAAGGATATATACCTACTATAATCTTCCAGCTGCCCTGGATGTTGCGCCCACATTGTAGGCGCACAGGTAAACGCCAATGTTATTTTCAGTCAGAATACATGTCACATGGCATGATTTTGAATCACCACAAGGTACAGATATTTAGCATTCCAGATATCTCACGAGTGTCTGTGACTCATCTGTGATTCTCTCAGATTGCCTCTTTGATTGTTCACACTGTGTCTAATTTACCTGTGATTTCGGGCATTCATCTGTGATTTCTCAAAACCTGTTGGCGAGTCAAAATTGGGGCTAAAATCGTTCAGTCTGAACTTTGCATAATGTGTATCCCTCAAGTTCTTATCACGCCTAATATTAGGATGTGCTAGAGCATTTCATGTATGTTTCCCTACAACACATCTTAGATCTGAAGAATAAAATATTCTTATTAAATACTTTGTTCTTTACATAGAATCTGCTGACAACCAAATCACACAAAAATTATCAATGGAAATAAAATTGATTAACCCATGGAGGTCTGGATTTGGATTTACACTCAAAATTGAAGTGGAAAAACACACTACAGGCTTATCCAACTTTAATGTAATGTCTTTAAAACAAGTCAAAATGTCATATGGTCTATCAAGGGGTCTGAGGATCTCATCTCAATATCTAATGGCATTCAGGCTACCTTGGGCGAGTACATGGATGGCTGTGCGGCCCTCCAAAGAAATGTCACCCTATACCATTACTGACCCACTGCAAAACCGGTCATGCTGGAGGATGTTGCAGGCAGCAGAACGTTCTCCACGGCGTCTCCATACTCTGTCACATCTGTCACATGTGCTCATTGTGAACCTGCTTTCATCTTTGAAGAGCACAGGGCACCAGTGGCCAATTTGCCAATCTTCTCTGTTCTCTGGCAAATGCCAAACGTCCTGCATGGTGTTGGGCTGTAAGCACAACCCCCACCTGTGGACGTCGGGCCCTCATACCACCCTCATGGAATCAGTTCTGACTGTTTAAGCAGACACTGCATTCCTGGCCCAGTTGATTTCACCCTTTAAAATAGAAGAACTTGAAGTTAGTAACCTGTTGAGGAGGCAGAATTACAGGAAGACAGCTGGCCCTGATGCAGTGTAGAAACAGCATCACATCCAAAGAAATGTAGATGTCATATTCAAAGTATTTAACTCGATTTCAAACATTTCAGTCAGGGATTATAGTTCGGGAAAGCCAAAACAATCAAATTTGTTCACGTTTAAGCAACAATAACAAGCAAACTAATACAAGAAATAGGCATTACTCACTCATTAGGACGATAACTCCATGGCTCGCTCGAGTCTGCACTCTTCTTGTCTGATGTAATCCAAGTTCATTCCTCTGAGCACGTCTTCTTGGGGTATTTATTTATCACAGCATGTCTTTTTCTGAAATGGATTCAGTCTTATTCCTCTCAGCACAAAGAGTACAGTATCCAGGATGAACTTCAGGTAAACTCTCGCTGCTTTGTTTGTGCTGATATGGGTGTTTACATATAGAATATTTTCGATTAGACTGTCTTAGTGTAATAGTAGCCATACTGTGAAACTTGAGGCTCAGAGTCAGACATCATTAGATCCATATGCAGCTTTAATAATAAACAGAGTCGAACAGGCAGAGGTCAATTACCAACGGCAAACAGCAAACGGGTACCATGTGGAGTGACAAAGGCAAGGTAAGTGTCCAGGCAGAAGATTGGGGTTTCCACTGGGAACAGTACCTGGTCCTTTTTTTAGTACCACCTCAGCCGAGGTTCCAAGCGAGCCGAACCGTTACCAAAACGTGACGTGTAAACTCTGCTGGTCACTGATTGGCTGGAGAAAACTGCCATTACTGCGTCACTGAACTTGCGACACAAGACACAACAGACCCGCTAGATTAAAATCAGCACAGCCAGCAAAGGATCAGACGCACCTTTTTTGTTTGAAGAAACACACCTTTTTGTATCAACCAAAAATGGCTGTTTCATGGTCTATTGAGGAAGTACAGACGTCTTGCAATTACAAACATCCAGATGCCAAGAATGAAGAACACCATTCAATATGCTCAATTGTTGTGTGTTTGTTTGTGGCGCATTTACGATGATGTCACGGCAGTAGAGGCAGCGCAACTATAACGACACATAAATAATCCCGCCCACTCTAAAGCGGTACTAAACTGCAGTTGAAGCGCAAACCGAGTCAAACTGAGCCGTGCTGTGCCGTAACGAGCCATGCCGAGCCGAGTCGTCTTAATAATGTCTTAATAATGCTCATAAGAGGCAGTATTAAGAAGTTCAATCAAACTTCATTGGTATGGTTACTTCATAAGACATAAGTCATGAGCTCAAGTACCTAAAGTTGGTATGTTCAGGTTTTATAGGGCTGTCATAGAAAGTGTTCTGACTTTTTCGATTATAGTGTGGTTTGGCAGCTCCACAGTTCAACAAAAAAAGTTAGATTCAAAATATTGTGTGGAGTGCCTCAAATATTATAGGCTGTGATCTGCCCTCTGCTGTTGACATTTATGTCTCACGTTTGAAGAGAAAAGATTTAGCAGTTCTTAAGGATACCACTCATCCTGCTAGGCATATTTTTGCTCCTTTACCCCCAGGTAGACGACTTAGAGCAGTTAAAACCTTTTGTAGGATGGTTCATGTCTTAACCTCCTCAGGCACCTATCCATCTGTTTCTCATTCCATGTAATGGTGGATTAATTTATACATGTTCACTCGTGCATGTCTGTATAAATGTGCTTTGTTGGAGTTCACCAGGAAATTCCATACAATTATGTTAAATAAATAAATCAATAAACAAGCAGTTTTTTTGTGTCTTATGATTTAGTCATTTCAGTTTAATGGTTATGCAAAGTTATTGATCAGTTATTAAAATGGTTTATTTTCAAAAATGTCACTTTAGTCAGTTCATTGACATTTATTGAAATCACTGAATGCATTTTAAAAAGTTGATTGCCTTTTGTTGCAAAACCAGTTAGACACATGATGAGTCAGATTTAAGTGCAGGCTTATTTATTGTCACACCGAGCGTAAAACAGAGAGACAGGATCAATCCCGACTAACAGGAGTGTCAGAGGCGAGGCTGAATCGTAATCAAAGTCCATTGCGTAGGTCATGCGAGGGGTAAGCAGTATCCAAAGGGCAGAACAGAAACGATAATCAAAAGCAGGCGAGGTCGGCAACAGTAAATCCAAAACAACGATACTAACAGGGAAGGGAAACTAGACAACGAGACAGTACAATGAACCGTGACAAACACTCAACCATACAGAGACTTTATACACTTAAACTAGGTTAGTGGGAGGATACTTGCAATGAAACACCATGACAACAAATGAGTGGGTGGAGACATGAGTACTGAATGAGAGTCCATGAATGTAAACAGACACAAACACACACACAGTTCGTGGAGAGCTGGGACCTATTTCAGAAAGGAGCTTAAGTGAAAACTCTGAGTTTGTTAACCCTAAGATAAGGGAAACTCTGGGTTTTCCATTTCAAAAAGGCAGGTTTGTCAAACCCGAGAAAGCAGGGTAACTCAAGCCTGTTTCTGAAAGAGAGGTAACTAAGAGAAGTCTTCTGCCCTTTTTTAAAACGCAGCGGTATTTCTCACTGTAGCCTTAGTCATTCAATGCCCACATTTCGGACACAAACAGAGAAGAAAGTTACAAGAATGTCTCGTCCTTTTTTGGAGGATCACATAGATGAAGAGGCTGAGAAGAGAAGATAATTACATTTACTATAGGCAAGGATTTTGAGACCCATAGTGGATCTTTAATATCTGTGCTCCACTGATAATGGCTTTTGAGACACGCTTAACTAGTTAGAGTTAGTCTACTCAGATTTGATTGATCTTACTCAGATCAGCTGTTCTGAAACCCAAAACGCTGAGTTTTTAATCTCTGGGTTGATCAACTCAGAGTTCAAGTTTAAACTCCGAGTTGTTTGAACCTCTTTTCTGAAATAGGCCCCTGGAGTGCCATCCAGAGCTGTGCTGGCACATCCAGCTGATCGTGACACTAAGAATGTTATCAGACTCAATCTGGGATTAAATTAAATAAAAATGGTTACAGCAAATATTCATTTATGGTGTTACTTTTACATTAGTATCTAAAGTTTTTTCAAAGTACTTAAGGACACTGTTTAAACAATGATGGCATAATTATGATGACACAGAACACATTATGACAATGGCAACATACCTCTTCTGCTTTTTCTTTCTGCTTTCACGTGTTTTGCTGTATTTCTTGTTTTTTTCTTCGGCTTCCTCTTTTTTGGGGGGTTAAGAGGATGAAGAGTTTACCTTACTTTTTTTGTTTGTTTGTTTCTTCTCCTTTCTTTTCCTTTTCACCTTCTTATTTTCTTCAGGCAGGTAAGAGGAGTCTTTATCGGAAGAGTCAGGGTTAACAATCAAATTTTGGGAGGTCCCTGCATCTCTTCCTTTGTTGACAATGCTGATAAGAAATACAAACAAAGCTATTTTAATTTAAGACATGCAAGACATTAAGACATACAGATGCCTTTGAAGATGACTTGTGTTCTTGTGAATTGTTTACCAAATTAAATGCAACTTAAAGTACACTTTATAGTAATTTAATTCTTAATAAACGTTTAAAATGCAGCACAATAAAATAAAGACTTTTTTACATTTATTTTACAGATGCTTTTATCACACACAAGTTGCGTGAAGTGTTCTATGATCATTGAATGGACTTTTTAGAGCTTCAAAATCCCACCCTGTTTACTGTCATTACAAAGCTTGGAAGAGCTAGGATTTATGTCACATGCACCGGATCACGTGAGGTCACGAGGACCCGGAAGTAACCTCACGCAGGTATTTAAGCAGGAAGTAGGTGTCTGTTT
>JAUYWG010000040.1:539719-551888 GCA_034779775.1 Enteromius afrohamiltoni | reverse complement strand
ATACAAATATACTATGTAAAGAAAAACTTTTATTTTGGATGCGATTAATCACGATTAATCATTTGACAGCACTAGTAAGAATTACTTTACCAATTATTTGACTTATAATATTTAGAATTTAGGCCCAAAAGCAGTTTTTAGTAGCACTTTAGTACAATCCCACATACAATGGAATAAAGTTCCCGTCTCTTGTTTACATTTATAACATGTATCAGGAATATTTGAGTTAAAGTGATGTAACCTAGCTGGAGTAATATATTGTCTACTTAACCATTTATACTGAATCAGTCTCAAATGGGTACTCATTGTCTGAGTTTAGGCTTTTAGACATGCCATTTGCCATTCTTCCTCAGTTATATTAGCCTGCAGATCAGAATGCCATGCTTTAAGTCTGTCATTAAATGATTCTTTAGATTTAGCCACAAACTGTTTATACAACACAGATAATTGACCGCTACCTCTCATATAGGTAAGTGTAATTTTTTCCAAAGTGGAAAGGGGAGGCTTTGGCCTTGTCTTGATAGAATGAAGCTACGTAGTATAATATTTCCTTCATTGTAGAGATCAGACACCTTACTAATACCTAGAATTGACCAGATTTTAAAACCTGGATTGGCTCTGCCAGGACAGAAGTTTTCATTACCAAAAATGTAATGTTGTGCAACAGTTGTGGTAGTTTATCTAAATGAGCAAGAGCCTCAAACCAAACTGTTATAGTATTTCTGGTATATGGATTTTTAGTACCTTTAATTAACTTCTAATCAGATGAGTACAAATATAAATTTAACGAAATTGGAATAGAGTTGGCCTCTAACTTGAGCTACCCAGTAGTACCATTTTAAGTTTAGTATGTTTAACCCCCCTCTGTCATAAGGCAAATACAGCAAAGAAAGTCTGAGATGAGGGGTGTTTGTTGTTCCAAATCAGGTTTGTGAAAGTTTTTTTCATTAAGTCAAAAAAAAAAAAGGATGTGGAGGGAGGGGGATGGATTGGAAGAGGTATAACAATTTAGGTAAGACTGACATTTTTAATATATTAACTCGGCCAATTAATGAAATAGGGAGTTTTATCCATCTGTTCAGCAGACCAGTAATAGAATCAGATATGGGCTTACAATTTGCTGAAAAAAATTATTTTACATTTGGTGAAATTTTAATCCTAATGTAAGTGAAACCTACTTGTGAGATTATAAAGTGTGACTGAACTGGGGGGAGAAGTCTTTCTGTTTTATGGAGGAACATCGATAACACTTTATAATAACTACATGCTACGAGTCATTAGTTAAGCATTAGTAGTCAGTTCATCCTTTATAAAGCATTGTTCCAACATTAATAGTCACTAGTAAGTAGTTTATAAATACAACTAGAAGTGCTTTGTTCATGATTTATAAGCATATCTAAATGTACAAATTTTACAATTAAATTTTATACATCTTGAAAAATTATTACTTTTTATTACTCTCTCTGTGTTGTGTTTGTTTAACTTTGTTGTTTAGAATATAGATTAGCCTTTACATCTGCTTTATAAATGCTTTACAAGGTATGAATAGTCCTCACTTTAGATGAGCTCACAAAAACAGACGTCTGGCAACTACTTAATGCTTTATAACTACCTGACTTAATCATAAATTACAGCAGGAACATGTGTTAATAAATGCTTTATTAACACATGTTCCTGCTGTAATTTATGATTATAATGAACAACTATTATGTCTAAATAATAAGATTTATGATTTTAATTTAAATAATGTTTTAATAATTTACTTAGATTTTCTAAATGGTCTTTTTAAACACTGACAACTCCTAAATAACTGGTTTGTAAATAACGTAATAATTAAAAAAATGATAAACTGATCATTAATAAAGTAGGAAAATACAATTATTAAACATTATATATATATATATATGCTCAAGAACAAGGCATTTATAGATGCACTTGTAAACTGTTTACTAATGCATAGTAATGTTGGAACAATGGTTTTATAAAGGATGAAATAAATGCTTACCAATACTTAATTTATCATTCATATTGCGTTGTTATTATAAAGTGTTACCGAAACATCAACACGGATTTAGAGTTATTAATTTTGTATCCTGAGAATTCTACAAATATTTCAATCAGATTCAACAATGCTGGTATAGACTGCTTTAGATTGGAAGAGAAGATAATTTTTATGATCATTTTTTAATAATTTTTTTTGATAATAATATATTATCAGATGGCCGAACAATCTGGTCTCGGGAACTCTGTCCTCGTTGCAGTGTTTTAGAGTAGGGCAAGCCAATTTAGTCCCGCTGACATGCGAGATCTGGAATGGAAGTCGGCTGTGTCTCATGACAGTTCAGGTTCACACGCTGGGGCTTCATTCACCCGATCATTCCACCCCCTTGAATGCAGACATCTCTGTGGATACTAATCCACCTAGGCGGTCCTGTATGCTGTCCACCGAGCTGTGTGCGTCAGTTTCGGTTTAGTTTTCGCAGCCCAGAGAGTTGTAAAACTCCCGCAGTTTCTAATCCGCAAAGATTGGGTCCCAGCCCTGGTATCATAGTGTAGGGAACTGTGCAAAGCTCAGTCGGTTCCAGTTTCACAACCAGGGAGCTGCTAAATGCCCAGTCAGTTTCGGTTTCACAGCCAGGCGCGCTGTTTAAAGCCTAGGCGGTCCCGGTATTACAGCCAGTAGAGCTGTGTCAAAACCTTGCGGTTTCTAGCCCGCAAGTAACGGGTCCTAGCCCCGTATCACGGTACGAGGAGCCGTGTATGGTCCAGTCGGTACCGGTTACATAGCCAGGAGAGCTGCTGAAGGTCTTTGCGGTTCCTAACACGCAAGTGATGGGTCCTAGCCCCGAATCACGGTACGAGGAGATGTGTATTGTCTAGTCGGTACCAGTTGCGCAGCCTGGAGAGCTGTGTCAAATCGTAATGGGTACCAGCCCCATATCATGGTTCGAGGGGCAGTGTCATACTCTATTGGTACTAGTGTCACAGTCAGATGAGGCCACAGAGGACTATGATCTACCGTGGCCTGATCCACCTGAGCCCCATAAGGACGGTGAGATCCCATGGCCCGACCCACCAGAGCCCTATACTCACTGTGAGGTCCCATGGCCCGAGCTTCCAAAGCCTGTGTTTGGCTCAGAGACTCCGTTAGGTTCGCCAGTGGCTGCACTACCTCCAGAGACGTCCAAGACCTCCTCAAACTCCTTAATACCAATCTCCCGGATGCCATTCCTCTATCTACACCAGTTGCAGCCAAGAAATCATGTAAAACAGCTACTCTCCCATCTACAGCCTCTCCAGCCACAGTCCAACAATCCTACCTTCATCGCTCCTGAGCTAACATGGGCCGCGCTCCAGATGACTCCTCCCCTCCCTGTCAACGAGCACTCAACAACAACTACCCTTTCCACCGTCACAGAGCTCACCTCTCAATGGCCGTCTGTCATCCAACAACCCGGACCTTCCCACTCAGACCCTTCCTCAGCTTCCCAACCATGACCTTCCCGCTTGGACTCTCTCTCCCAAAATCAAGCTCCCCACTCTCTTTCTGGTCATTCCGCTGGTCATCAGAGGCATACAAGACATACATTTGATCCGATCCTACTGCCTTACGCCAAGCCATGCTTACTCTCTCCAACCCCACCCAAGTTCCAACTACATGTACTCCCACCTCTGCAGAGGTCTCTTCTTCTTACCATCGTGAAAAAAAAAAATGCCTAAAATGCTTGAAGACCTCTGCCTACCTCCGCAGAGGTCTTCAAACCCAGGGTCTTTTCTCTCCTTTCCCTCCTTTAAGAGGCTCAGTCTTCAGCAGAGGTTTCCCTCCCAACCACCCATTCCTCTTTAGCTCCCATCCTAGCCCAACCCAGCCCACTCCGTCCCCAGGTTGATTACTTACGTTACAAACACTTGTCTTTTTTATTCCAGGTAACTGGCCAAAACCAACTCCACCCCAGATACTCCACCTGGGGAAAGAAAAAAAACATTCATTGCCTTTTCTCTATTTTGGGGGGCTGGCTTTGACTGCTGGGTTCAAATCACTAGGGCTCGGAGTCTGTCATCCTCATCAACTCCCCCCCCTGGACAGCATGACAAATATGCTTATATTGATTTATGATTTATAGATTTATGTATAAGTATTAATTATTATGTATTTTTGTATATACAGTATATTTCTGTTTTTGCAAACAGTACCAAAGTTAGTATATAGACTATTCTGAGAAGAGAAAACAAACAAAAAAACAACAACAACATGATAAGGCTCAACAAAATGACCCCAAATGAAATACCATTACCCCTCCTCCCCTCCCCACTTAGATACTTTGTAAGGTCTTCTCGAAAGAGCCTGATTATGGAACTATGCTGTCCCACCTGCAATACTTAACGGCGAGGAACAGCTTGTCTGATGAATGGGCGTCTTCCACAACCATCATCATTGTCAACCCAGCATCCCGAAGAGAAATATCTTCCTTTCGAGTCTTGCTAAACATTAGAGTCTTTAAGATCTTGCAAAAACCTTTGAGTGTCCGGAGGATTGTCAAACAAGTGGTGCTTTCCCTTGTATGTCACACACAAAGTAACTAGATGCAAGATGCCATAACGCAGTTCGGGAATGTTGAGATGGCGAAGATCCTTCTTCACCTGATCAAATCATTTCTGTTTTTGTGCAGTTCAGCTGACATGTCAGAAAAGAACATAAGGTTTCTTTTGTCTAACATCACTATGCCTTTTGCCTGAGCGGCTTTCATAGTATGGACTTTGTCAGCGAAGTTTAGGAACTTCATTATCACGGCTCTCAGTGGACATTTGGGACGATCCTCTGATAATCTGGCAATTTGGTGAGCTCTCTCAATTACAAAAGGAAAGTTTTCTGGGCCTCTCAGGGAGTGATTTCTCCAAAAATGCACACATATCCATATGTCTTCTCCTGATGGCGCCAATAGGAAATTAAATTACACATTGAGTTTTGATCTTACAGATAAGAGCAATACATCAATCGAGTCTGTGAAGGGTCTACTTTAATAACAGCACAACTTTGTGCATTTTGTGCGTTTTGTAAAAGAAATGTAAGAAAACAAAGAGGTTGCGCTGCCTGCCGCGTTGGTCTGTGCGATCTTCATTAAGCAGTGCTTCACTAAAATGAACTGAAACTCAGCAAAAACTCCACAAAGAGACCTGAGATTTATATCTGTTGAAAGCTTGATATGTCTACTATTACACTAAGACAGTCTAATTGAAAATAAATATTCTGTGATAAAGTAATTCATATGAAACACCCTCAATCTCCGGTCTTTCATGTCTCCTTCATTATCTTTTAATACGACCACGCCCCTGCGCCGCTCGCACAATAGATATAATAATCCACGGAGCGCACGGCATGTAAACTCCCACATCCCCACAAACAAAGCAGTGAGAGTTTACCTGAAGCGAGAGTTTGCCTCATCCCAGACACTGTACGCTTTGTACTGAGGGGAATAAGACAAAATTCTCACAAAAAGAAGCTCTGTGAAAAATAAATACCTCAAGAAGACGCGCTCAGAGAAATAAGCTTTTGGATTACCTCAGACAAGAAGAATGCAATGACAGGAGCCAGTCACAGAGTTATCATTATAATGAGTAAGTAATGTGTATTTTTTGTATTCGTTTGCTCAATATTGTTGCATAAACTTGAATTTATTGACTTGTTTTTCAAAAACTATAATTCCTAACTAAAATGTTTGAAATAGGAATAATAAAGTAAAACATTTTGAACATGACATCTACATTTCTTGGACGCAATGCTGTTTCTAAGCTCCATATAGTATACCAAAAAACAATACTGTAGCATAATAGTGCATGAGTCTAATAATGTGTAGACCATATTATTAATACTCTATTCACAAATCCATTTTATAAATATATATCTGTAGATGTTATATGTATATATATATGTGTGTGTGTGTGTGTGTGTACATATACTGATATTAACATGCTCACAGATGTTTTCTTGTTTGTTTTTTAGTAATCAGAATCACAGCAGCACAGAGTCCTGTCTTCTCAGCACTGAGCATCTTCACACCGATGACCTCTAGGAGTGATGCTGTTTGCCTACACTGATATTCTCTGGTAAAACAAGCTTTTATTTTTCTTGAAAAGAAGCAGCAAACACTTAAATATCAGGTATTATGTAGAGGTTTCACTTGTTGAACAGAATCTGTTTTCAGGATTGACTCAAAGTCTGTTCACATCTCTGTAGTTAGATCAGTGTGCTCAATAATGTGTCTTTGACCTTCATTATGTATATTTTAATTATACTGTGTTTTAAATAAAATAAAAATAATTAAAAAAAACTTTTTTTTCCTCACATCTCATCACATTCTTTGTTACCTGCCTTACCTGACAGTGTCACTAATGGGCCATTAGGGGAGGGGTCTTCAGGTGAGAATCACTGAATATTAATGGCCATTCTCACGCCCTCGCATACAGGCTTTCAGCCTCAAAACATGTTTTTTAAAATTTAAAACACTATTTTGTTTTCTCTGAAAAAGTAAGTGGAATGATTTTCACATCATTCTAGTCTAATACACTGGTTAATTACAGCACTGTGCAGGACTATTAAGTTTGAGTTAAATGGCCTTATTTCAGCTACTTTTATTTTCACAAAACTTACTAACCATGCATAATATTTTTTTCCTGCAATGCAAACATATAAATTCTGGTCACATATTATTGTAGAACAGTTTGTGCTGATTACAAGAAAAATACAGGTTGGACAATAATATGTTATAATTAGCTGAAAAAAGCTTTATTACTGGTTATGGTTCCGTCCATGGTTCTTTAATATGTTAATGTTAATATGTTAACATGTAAATATGTTTAGTAATCTAAATTAAGTATTTATGATCTAAGGATGCCTAATTATAAGTGCATCAATGTAATAGAATTGAAAATCAGCTGTTTTTTCAAAGAGTTTATTTTTTTTTCTTTTTTCTGAAGGATCAATAATAGCATAGCATTTTAGCATACTTTTGAAAACCTGTGTACTGTATTTGTGCATTTAATAAAATATTTTTACAAATAGAACAGTTCTGGAAATCAACAATAATGATAATCGTAGTAATAATCCATTAACCAATATTTTGGTTAATGTTTAAAATGTTTAAAAAAAACAACAAATGCATAATGATGGGTAAAGTAGTAAGTAACATAAATAGTAAAAACATTCAGGTACATCTTTGCCTTCATTTATGTAGCGCTTTGCACAATACTAATTGTTTACATACAGATATAGGTACATACAGATCAAGAACTGATTTGGAATCCACTATACTGTATAGCTTGTATCTAAGTTAAAGTGCTCAGAATAGGATTATTTATTTTTTATTACGTTTTTTACTTTCATTATTACTCATTAAGTTGCATCAGTAATAAATTAAGTCCTTCAAATAAGTCCTATAAATTAAGATCAGACACAAAAAGCAAGATTCAGACTCAACTGAATGGTGGCATGAGTGTTTATGGTCAATTAAACCACGGAACCAGAAGCGACACCGTAACCAGGACTGAGGCGGTCAACACACTGATCCTGCTGCTGACTTCACCTGATGAATATTCTGCATTAAAAACAGAAGAAAACAGACACAACTGATCAATCACTGTTTTGTCTAAAAAGCACTGCAAGTTTGATCTTCAAAAATCCATGTTCGATCAGCATTCTCTCTCTATGTGAACAATTAAAATTGTATTTCCGTGCATAACTGTTTTACCCACTGTTCATTGATGTAGTTACAAAATAACGGTAGTACATTTAGTTGCAAAATAACTTGTAGAATGCCAAAAGTGGAACAAAAAACATGCGGTTTCAATTGAAGGAAATTCAGTTTGAACGATCAGAAGAACTGGACAGCAGCTGAGTTAAATATATCAGTGTCACAGCAAAGGATCTGAATACTTAGGACCATGTGATATTTCAGTTTTCCTTAAATCTGCAAAAATGTCAACAACTCTGTGTTTTTCTGTCAATATGGGGTGCTGCGTGTACATTGAGGAAGAAAATGAACTTAAATTATTTTAGCAAATGGCTGCAATATAAGAAAGAGTAAAAAAATGAAGGGGGTCTGAATACCCCCTTTTCGTACCCACTGTACATTTTGATAAAAATCTCTCAAACATTTGGTCATGCGGTGTATTTGTATCTTTAAAATAGGGTCACTTTGTTAAAAGCTTACAGAACAAGGAGTAATGATTTCAAATATGATTTCAAACTGAATTGAATTTACAAAAAAAGAAGAAGACAGTAATACAATTATAAAACAAATGGCCTCAATTTAGTTGAGATATTCAAAACATGACAACAGCAGCAACTTAACAGAAGTAACTTCGGTTAGAATGTTTCTCATCAGCTTTACCTGGTTTATATATCACAGCTTTTATTGGTATGTTTACGATTGCATATATTTATTGGATACTGAAATGCATCAAAGGTTTGAATATCAATTAAAAATGTGGGCGTCCTCGGTAACAGACTATAATTTAAAAGTAGAAGTAGATTATTTTGCTAAATTTGTACTTAAGTACAAGTAAAAGTACAGCTGTAAAAATATACTCAAAAAAGCACAAATACACGAAAAAAATTCTTAATTACAGTAACATGAGTAGTTGTAATTCGTTGACTCCACTACTGTTAATTTCCCATTTTATAAGCAGGAAATGGTAGGAATGAGTAAAACATGCAGTCTGCACCAAAATTTTATTTCTACAAATACATGCTAATTCTGAATTCCATATTCTGAAATTCAACAAATCTTGTATTGCAATAGTCTGGATTGAAAATCAGGGCTGCAGACTGTCACCATTTTTTCTGTCGTTGCGACACACCTTATTTTATAAAGCTCTAATAGGTATTCTTTTGGAAATATGTTTTTTTTAAATTCACACTGAATGCATTTATGACTTTAAAGCATGTCTGTGTGTATCAAAATCGAAATCGCAAAATTGATCAAAAGATTATGATAGTTTTTTTTTTTTGTGCTTTTTTCTTTTGTTCATATTCCACAGCCCTGGGCATTGCAGCATGATCCAGAGACAAATGTTTGAATTCACCAAATTCTGCACAGAATTCTCTGTTATAAACACACCAATCAGCACTGACATAGAAATCCAAAAGTTACAACGCTGACTGTAACCACGGTGGTGTTGTAGAAATAGTTGAGTGTTATTAGGGCGGCTGGATGTGTTTTTATGCACACAGATTAGTTTTACGCTATCAATTCGTTTTACAGTTCTTGACACAAGTCGTTTCACTTGCAAAACATTGTTTACAGGCTTGCAATGCATTTGGCCACATTTTGGCGAAAAA
This sequence comes from Enteromius afrohamiltoni, assembly GCA_034779775.1. Classification (NCBI taxonomy): domain Eukaryota; kingdom Metazoa; phylum Chordata; class Actinopteri; order Cypriniformes; family Cyprinidae; genus Enteromius; species Enteromius afrohamiltoni. The sequence continues at coordinate 542,551 of JAUYWG010000040.1, read as the reverse complement.
ATTGTGCCAAAAGTCTGAACACGGAAAAATGGAAATCGTAAGAATACAGATCATGTTTATTTTGCATTAGCATGAAGCTAAAAAAAGTAAAAGACTGCAAATCTTGTTTTCCTCTGGCTTAAATCTCGATTTGCGCCTTTTCAAATCTTTTCTTGCACTTGCAAATTTAAAGTACGCTTGCAATCTTTTGTACACTTGCACAACACGTACTCTTTACATGCAAATCTTATTGGCATTATTTTATCTCCATACTCATGGATCCAAATGCTTCTGACTCGTCACATAAGTATAAGCAACTTTACACGGCCGATCAGTCTCCTGTTAACAATAAAACCTTAAGATATAATATAGCATTGTTGTTGAACATTATGGTAGAACATTGTATATAACACAGCTAATCTTAGGCTTATTAAAACAAATTTACAAAAATTTTTTTCATTAAACCTCATTTAAAGCTGACATGAAACGGAAGTTGCGATTGTCCTTTTTCCTAAGTGTGGCTAAGTGTTCCTAACTGTTCTTGGACTGGAAGAGAAGATGGGTCATTTTGAGGGGGAGGGGAGGTTTACGTTTTTGATTAAAGATTATGAAGGTACATGAATTTTTGTGCATGGATAAGTTATTTAGAATAAACACTACAATATTCCATTAAAAAACAAGATAAGACTTTAAATAAACAAATATTTGGATATTAATTTTAATCAGTCCAAATATTCAAATGCAATATCTTTGGAAAATGCCCATCACTAAATGACACAGCGGCCCAACAAATATCCTCACTTTAGTCATTTGTGGCTTACATTGTGATGTGAATGATAGCTTAGTCAATTTTTTCTGTCACTTGATATTGTGCTCCCATTGATTGAATATTGCTTGGCTCCCTGAAATTTCAAAGCTGGAACATCAATTACAGAACCGTAAACGCTAGGTGGAAACATTCAAAGATGGAGGAAAAGTTGTCCATTTAATGCATTCACTGAATATGCAGGTTTGAATAGTTTATTATTTTAGTTGTTTTATTTTTTTTATAGTTTGTCTTTATTTTATTTAGATGATGATTGTTAAATTATAAATTAAGTAAAGTTTAAAAATTATGACTTTGTATTAAAAGTTACTCCACTGAGGGCAAAATATGTCACTGCAGAACAAGATTGAAGTGTATCACTCACCTGTTCCATTTATTATAATTGTAGAAGTGAAGATCTGGAAGGGTAATGTGTTGTTTCTGGCTGCTCGAACCACAGTGTTCACTATCTGGGTGCTATTGGGTAGAACAGTGTTTGCTCCAAATACGACATCCATGCTGTTTTGAATCTTTGGCAAACTTTTTAATTTTACACCGCCATCACTGGAGAGAGTTTGGAATCAAGATTCATTAATGAGAATAGTGTGTTATGTTTAATCAGTAACTACCCATCCCATCATATTCCTACCTGAAGTTTGTCACAAATATGGTACTGAATGATGTAGGGTAATCAGCCAGGAAAAAAGGTTCAAGCTTCAAAACAAGAGATGTTTGTGAATATGGTCTTTCTTTTGCAAAAGCATTTTACACACAATTTAAGTCACACTTACCCCTGTTTTTATCAGCAAAGCCCTGTTCTGAAATTCAGTAGAACTTTTATTGGAAAGAACAGCCTCAAAGGTTCCGTTGGTGAGGATTGTCAGTGGAATTATCTGCACTGATTCTACAAAACAAATGAATTGATAATTAAAGAAAAAGCAGTTGCACAGAAATTGTCCAGGTAAGTTAACAAAGTAAAATCGTAGAAATCAGGCAGATGTAAATCAGCTTACTAATGACGGTAATGGAGGTGGCATCGATGGTGAGGTTGAAGCCTGCTGTTGAATTAGCAGCTGCTTCTTTTAGAGTCTCCACAATGTCTGTGTTTGTGGGGAGCGGTTCAGTCGATGCTTCGCTAAACACTAACTGAACCTCCGCCTGTACGTTTGAGTCTGCCCGAGTCCTGGAAACAGCTCTGCAGGAAAAGGTATGTCTTACAGTTTGTATTTTATATGCAGAGAAAGCAGGGGTTTTGTGTGTGTGTGTGCAACTTGACATACAATCGTAAATGTTTAGGACAACTAAATATAATTTTATAAAGGATTTTGTGCTGTTGGCAATAGTGAGCGTAGTTAAATGGAGAGATCAAATAAAACTTGGACACGTTAAGGTTAATCTTTTAAGAAAGATTATGATTCTGAAATATTTGGAGATATTTTGCAATAGATACCATAGACCAGCATTTCTAAACCTTTCTGGGTGGGTCACTGCGTGAAAGCCAAAGAAACATCTTTTAAAAGACATACCCCAGACAGCTCAGGAACGTCTGCAAAAGGTCTGTTAAAGATCTCTTGATCTAGAAAGCATCTGTTGTCTTCAAACATCTGGCAGATGTCTTTCAGATATCAGTTTTACATACATTCTAAATCATAAACATCTTAAAGACATCTATTAGACATCCATTTGACATCTAAAAGGAGACGTTTAATAGACATATTGCAGATGAGCAAATCTACATAAATAATATGTCTTGCAGATGTAAATGCAGTTGTCAAATAGATTTCTCCTAGATGTATGTGTGATATCAGGGATAAGAAAGCAGAAGTTGATACTTCTGACAGATGCAGTTTAAGTCAAGTTAGAAAAACACGCTGTCCAGTTCAGTTATTATTTTTGTAATTGTAATGAAATAAAAAGTTTCTCGCCTCAGAAAAGCAAACTATCCTGTCCTGTGAGATGTTACTGTAACATGCACCGGATCACGTGAGGTCACGAGGACCCGGAAGTAACCTCACGCAGGTATATAAACAGGAAGTAGGTGTCTGTCT